>CM035097.1:14311772-14602478 GCA_020205505.1 Panax japonicus
AATATATTTATAGCACTGAAAAATCAAAATATAATTAATATTATATTATTTTTCTCATACCTTGACAATAATCCAAAATTAGGGTTTGGATTCCATATCTGATTTATTCTTCATATTTATCCTTATAAATTAAGTTAAAATAATTAACTTAATATCCTGAACAAATTCATATAATGAAATAATCATTATATTTATTTTAAAATCCTTTCATATATATTTAAATAATATATACCTATACTTTCATAGAAAATAATTAATAAAAGAATTTCCAATAAGGAATTAATTAGTATAAAAATTACAATCAATAATTTCAAATAAATAAATAAATAAATAAATTTATTTGCAATACTAAATGTAATAAATAAATTTTATTTATCACACAAATAATTATAGTTACACATTACCATGACACATATCATTCCTATTTATTTTTTTAAAAAAAATTATACGCAAAATTTATGATTTATTTTTATAGAAAATATCGGGTTGTCACACTTATCATAATCTCTAGCAAAGTTTATACCTTATTTGATACCGGTTCTACCCATTCTTTTATTTCTCCTACTTGCACTCAATGTTTAAATTTGACTCCAGAGAAATTAGACTTTGACTTATCTGTTGAAACTCCGTTGGGAGACACCTTCATTACGTCCACTGTTTATAAGTCTTGTTTGGTTCAAATCGGTACCCACACATTACCTGTTGATCTTATTTCATTGAAAATACTTGCATTTGACTTAATTCTAGGGATTGATTGGTTCCCTGAAGAACTTCCTGGCCAACCCCCAGAGCGTGAAATTGAAATTGGTATCGACCTTAAACCCGGTACAAAACCCATTTCCAAAGCCCCATATCGAATGGCTCCTATTAAACTTCAGGAGTTAAAGACCCAACTGCAGAAATTGTTAGACATCAGTTTTATTCGTCCTAGTACGTCTCCTTGGGGTGCTCCTGCTCTATTCGTGAAAAAGAAAGATGGGAGTATGTGACTTTGTATTGATTATCGGGAGTTGAACCATGTCACTATCAAAAATAAGTACCTATTGCCACGTATTGATGACCTATTTGACCAGTTGCAAGGCGCCAAAATCTTTTCAAAGATCGATCTTCGTTCCGGATATCATTAGTTAAATATTAGAACCGATGACATTCTGAAGACGGCTTTCAAAACTCGGTACGTGCATTATGAGTTCCTAATCATGTCTTTTGGATTGACTAATGCTCCTGCTGCATTCATGGATATGATGAACCGAGTATTCAAGGAATATTTGGATCACTTTGTGGCCGTCTTTATTGATGACATCCTCATATATTCCAAAAGCCGTGAAGATCATGAGCAACACTTGAGGCTGATACTCTAAAAGCTTCGTGAAAACATGCTTTATGCCAAGTTGAAGAAATGCGAGTTCTGGCTTGAGGAAGTAGCATTCCTTGGGCACGTAGTATCAAGTCATGAAATATATGTCGACCCGTCAAAGATTGAAGCTATTCAAAGCTGGGAGCAACCTAAATCAGTGACCGGAGTACATAGCTTTCTCGGCTTAGCTGGTTATTATCGGAGATTCGTAGAAGGGTTTTCTCGAATCGCTACTTCATTAACTCAGCTGACTAAGAAAGATACAAAATTCAGTTGCAGTGTGGGATGTGAGAAGATTTTTCAAGAACTCAAGAGGAGACTCATTTCAGCACCTGTTTTGACAATACCATATGGCTCGGAGGGATTTGTCATCTACAGTGATGCTTCAGGCAAAGGGTTAGGATGTGTTCTCATGCAACATAGAAAAGTCATAGCCCATGCCTCTCGTCAACTCAAAGAATATGAGAGGAATTATCTTACTCATGATCTAAAGTTGGCAGATGTTGTCTTTGCACTTAAAATTTGGAGGCATTACTTGTATGAGGAGAAAGTGGAGATGTTTACGGATCATAAAAGCCTCAAATATTTCTTCACTCAAAAGGAGCTCAACATGCGGCAACGACGTTGGCTTGAACTGTTGAAAGATTATGATCATACCATCCAATACCATCCTGGAAAGGTGAATGTAGTAGCTGATGCATTGAGTAGAAGATCATATGCAGGTACGAGTGCGTTATTGTCAACGCAAAGGCCCATTTTGAATGACTTACAAAGGATGGAGATAGAGTTAAAGACTCCAGGGACCCATGTGATGATGTCGAATATACGAGTAGAACCAACTTTAATCGATAAAGTTAAAGCTGCTCAAGCTACAGACCTGGAGCTGATGCGTATGAAGAAGAAAGTGCATGCAGGTGCTATCCCAAAAGCAAGAATCGATGAAGAAGGAATTCTTAGTGTCAACTCCAGACTTTGTGTTCCTAACAACCCTGATTTAAAGTATAAAATCATGATGGAGGCGCACAACACACCATTTACAATCCATCTTAGGAGTACCAAAATGTATCGTGATCCGCGACATACATTTTGGTGGAGCAATATGAAGAGAGAAATAGCGAAGTTTATCTCAAGGTGTTTAACTTGTCAACGAGTCAAGGCGGAGCATCAAATGCCAAAAGGTCCATTGCAACCACTTGAAATTCCAGAATGGAAGTGGGAGCACATTACCATAGATTTCATTACTGGTCTTCTCAAGGTATAGATGCAATTTGGGTCATTATGGATAGATTGACAAAGTCTGCTCACTTCTTACCTATACGAGAAAATTATGCACTTGAACGTCTTCCTCGTATGTACATAAACGAGGTTATAAGATTGCATGGCATGCCAGTATCCATAGTTTCTGATCGAGACCCAAGATTCACTTCAAGATTTTTGGTTAGTTTGCAAAAAGCTATGGGCACAGATTTACGATTTAGTTCGATATATCATCCTCAAACGGACGGGCAGTCGGAGAGGACTATTCAAACTCTTAAGGATCTATTAAGACTCTGTGTCCTTGACTTCAAGGGAGGTTGGGACAAGTTCTTACCATTGGTGGATTTTCCTACAACAACAGTTATCAGGCAAGTATTGACATGGCTCCATTTTAGGCGTCGTATGGAAGAAACTGTCGTTCTCCAGTATTTTGGGATGAGGTGGGTAAAGCAACGTTGTTGGTACCAGATTTGGTATGTATGACTACGGAAAAGATTCAAATGATCTGGCAACGTATAAATACCTCACAAGATCGATAAAAGAGTTATGTTGATCTTCATCGAAAAGACGTGGAATTCAATGTTGGAGAGCATGTGTTGTTACGTGTGGCACCATGGAAATGAGTTACGAGATTTAAAAAGAGAGGAAAGCTCAATCCTCGATTCATTGGACCATTTGAAATACTTGACCGAGTAGGAACTTTGGCTTATAGACTCGCGTTATCGCCAAGTATGTCTCGTGTTCCTAACGTTTTTCACATATCCATGTTACGTAAATATGTGGAAGACCCGAACCGCATTATTGAGTTAGAACTGGACGAAATAGCAGAAGATTTAACGTATGCAGAGGTTCCTGTTAAAATCTTGGATAAGAAGTAACATATTCTAAGCTCCAAGGTTATACCTCAAGTTAAAGTTTTGTAGAGAAACCCCGATGTTGAGGAAATGACCTGGGAGTTAAAATCTGAAATGAAATCAAGGTATCCTCACATCTTCATCATACCAGGTATGTACCCTAATTTCGACGGTAAAATTTCATAAGAATGAGAGGTTGTAATACCCCAACTTTTATGAATAAAGATGAATTTTCTATAAATATCATTTTTAAATATTGAGTGAATTTGATATAATGTTATAGTTGTGGGTAATATTTATAAATTTTGCAAAGTACGCAAGTTGTTATATAATATTCGATTGGTCGGGGAATATTCGTTTTAGCAGGAAATATTCGTACGACAACACAATCATTGGTGGACCCCACAACAGAATTATTGTCGAATTGAGAAAACGACAAAAATATCTTTTTATGAAAATAACGGCGGAAGTTTTACCGTTAACTGTTGAAACACTCGGTGTTAAAAGTACAGTAATACGCGTGGTTGCATAGTAGCACACAATATTGATTATTGATGCTTACGTGATAAGTCACTCAATTTTGTTCAATTATTACTACAGTAATTGCTGCATAGTATCTCACGTTATTTGATTCAATTATTGTCGATATTTTATATATTAATAAATCAATAATTGAGACAACAAAGTTATTAATATTATTATTTGCAATATTGACGACATCTAGAAGTTCTGTCAAGGAGAGGTTTGGTCACCTAATTGCGCGCCAATATGGATAAATCCTTATTGGAAAGCCCTCTCTTTCCTGAGAACGACCAGGTTGTTAAATATTGCGAATTATAATAATGATGATAAATGTTGTTAAAAATATTGAGGGGATTTTTATGAAATATTTGTTGTAAGTTTGGTTTAATATTCGGACCCCCGCTTAATCATTTTTCAAAATAATCGGTAGGAAGTTATAAAGTGTATATATATATATATATATATATATATTATATGTGTGCGTCGTGTGGGTGTGTGCAAGTGTGGTTATAATATATATATATATATATATATATATGATATAATGGTTATGTTACTTTTTTTTGTGAAAGTTGCTTACGGACTTAACCTGATGATATATGAAAACTAAATTGGTGAGATTCCCATTTCCTCAATGTCGTATATGGCAAGAATATATATATATATATATATATTATAAGTTTTATTTTACTTGAATATTATATTCTTAATTTGAAAAAACGGGCGTATATAAAGTTACAGAATTCAACCCGTGAAAATTTTTCGATTGTTCATCCGTGAAACTTTTTAAAAGTACCCCTTCTATTCTCCTATAAATAGGATGATTAATTAGAATTGAAAATCACACCAGAATCAGATAATTCTTCTTCTATAATCTTGAACGTATTTCTTTAGAGTTTTAGAAAGCTTTGAGCGTAGAAAACAGTGAAAGTTTTCTTCAAGAATATCCTTGCCCAACAAGTCGGAATACTGTTCTTTTCAAGGGAAGGGATGTTATTTTTATTCAATATTCGCTTGAAATAATATTTTCTTCCATACTCTGTAGTATGTAAGTAATATTATTTCATTTCAGATTTCGAATTCTATACTCATTTGGTTAAAGTTTTGGCTTCTATACTCTATCAAATTAGTAGAATATCTTTCATATTTGCGTTTCATCCAGTATCTTTTCATGGAAATATTATCGTGAGCATTCTTGATAAATTTTAACTTTTTCATGTCGGAGTACTATTCACGGGGTTAATATTCCTGAATTACTATTCACAGGGTACTATTCACCCAGAATACTATTCATGATAAAAATTAATTCGTTATCGGTCCAAATTATTTTTGGGTACAATATTATTCTTGAATTTTACTCCACAAAGCAGTATCATGTTGACAATTTGGACGTTATTAATTTCTGGATAAATTAAATTATAAATATTTAAAAATTTATCCTTAAACTTGTTTTATTGAATTCTTATATCATAGTCATCATCCTCATGTTTATATTATGTTGAAAGTCATAAAAGGTTATAGTTATGGGTAATATTTATAAATTTTGCAAAATAAGCAAGTTGTTATATAATTTTTGATTGGTCGGGGAATATTCGTTTTAACAGGGAATATTCGTACAACGGCACAATCATTGGTGGACCCCACAACAGAATTATTGTCGGATTGAGAAAACGACAAAAATACTTTATGAAAATAACTGTGGAAGTTTTACCGTTAACTGTTGAAACACCCGGTGTTAAAAGTATAGTAATACGCGTGGTTGCATAGTAGCACACGGAATTAATTATTGATGCTTACGTAGTAAGTCACTCAGTATTGTTGGTATTATTAATGTAATAATACATAAAACCTTTTTATATAAACATAATACTTTTATAAAGTTATTCTATAAATAGAGTATAATATATTTTATTATGCATAGTGTTTGCATAGTAAAATCTTTTATAAAGTTATTCGTTTTAGTAGATTATAAATAGAATATATTATATTTTATTTAAAAGATTTTGCTTTAAATATGGACCGTCAGATTAAAGTAAATCAATCTGGACCGTTCATGAGTTAGTTACTATGCAGTCCATTTTCTATAAATATAAGCTCATTCCTTCATTATTTTCTTACGAATTCACTGAAACTCTAGAGAGATAAACTATAGAGAGAAAGAAGAAAGTATTCTACTACTTCTTTACTTATATATCCAGTGCTCTTCTTCTTAAGGTAGGGGATATTATCTGTTGTACTCGTAAGGGGTATTATTTCTTTTGTATTCATGAAGAGAACTTTCGTTATGCCATTCTTTTTTATTCTGTTGGAATAACCTGTATACGTGGGATACCCTATACTTGGTGAAATTCTTCTGCTATTATATTCTTTATTATTCTGTTGGAATAACCTGTATACGCGGATTACCCTATACTTTGTGATATTCTTCTATTATTCCGTCTTTACTATTCTGTTGGAATATCCTGTCTGTGCGTATTACGTCTGACCTGGTTCCTTATTTAGTATTCTATTGGAATAATCTGTCTATGTGAAGTACCTCATGTATGGTGATTTCTGTTGTTATTACATTCTTTATTATTCTATTAGAACATCCTGTCGGTGCGAATTTTGCCTGACCTGGTTCCGTTATTAATATTCTATTAGAATAACCTGTCTATGTGAAGTACCGCATGCATGGTGATTTCTTTGTTATTCCATTCTTTATTATACTCAGTTGGTTAAAGTTTTGACTTCTATACTCCATGAAATTAGTGGAATATCCTTGATATTTGCACTTCATCCAGTATCTTTTCATGGAAATATTCTTCTGAGCATTCTTGAATTTTACTCTACAAAGAAGTATCATATTGACAATTTGGACGTTATTAGTTTCTGAAAAAATTAATTCTCGAACTTGTTTTATTGAATTCTTATATCATTGTCATCATCTTCATATTTATATTTTTTGAAAGTCATCTGTGGCCTGTAGTGCATAGATGGACTTGGTATGATTATGACCAGGGATTATTCGGTGTAATCATGACCGTAATATTACAAATGATGTGGTAAAAGTCCTCATTGGCCCGTAGTGCATTGATGGAAAGTTGTTGGCATGATCATGACCATTAATGAATACACAAATATTCTTGGCCCGTAGTGCATGGATAATTATAGTAGTGATACTAAAGAATATCCTTGGCCGTAGTGCAGGGGTGATTCGATGATGTGGATTATTTATTAAACTGAGTCACAGCGATAAAAGTGATGAAAAACCTTTTAAATCATAAAAGATAGTAGATTTTATTCTTTACTTGACTCTTTTAATGGATTACTTGTTCCGCTGCAGTTAAACTTGATGTTTGTTATATTATATCAGTTTAACACTGTTTAAGGCTAATGATAATTTATTCTGCAGTATCTTAGTCATAATATTTCTTACTAGGCTAGTTGAGCTCACCCTTTCTTTCACTGTTCTCTTCAGGAAATGAGAATATAGCTGGAACGAGTCGGGGAACAGAGTGATGATCCTAGATGCTGCATTAGTAGTCCTCAATATTCTGTGAAATAGTGTGTTAATAATTATAATGAGGACTCCTTTTGAGTTTGTATACTCTCTAGTAGACAATATTTGTATTCAAACTCATAGTTTATGTTTTGTCGTATTGTACACGACAGTTGTATTATTAAGTTGTATTTGAATTCTGTACCATGTATCTGGCGACTCAAGATGGGTGATGTATACCTAATTTTGGGGGTGTCACAAATACTATTTAACTACCCACTCATATATAAATATGAATACATAAGTTATTAACATATGTTGTTAATACATAAGTCCCAGGTCCACTAACCTTAACATTTTAGAAATACCCCTTAGATATACAAAAAGGGTTTACAGTACAACATAATAATAATAATGTTTATTATACTACTCCAGCATCTTGCCTTTGCCTTTATTCTTCTTTGACCCGCTGGTCTCTTCGTTCCTAGCTGAAATATTTTATTTAGCAAGGGTGAGCAACAAGTTTGTCCCGCAAGTTAAGACATACAATAAATGTATATGAATCAATAAGAATAGACTATCTATTTTGATATAATGAAACCAAAGTTCAGTGCACTTTGAAATAGCTGAACAAATTATTAATCAATAACAAGTCTTCTCGTATTCTAGGCAACACAATAATCTAATAATAAAAGAGTTCAACGCTTTTAAAGTTTCTACGATATTCTATTGAATAATCAAGAATCAATTCTACGCAATAACAAAGTGGAATGTTTTCCAGATTTATGCTGAGTGATCCATTGGATCTAGAACTTCTCTTCTCGGGTATCTATCAAAGATTTACTTTGATACATACGCATGAGTATCAAATAACCATAAAGATTAAATAACACCCCTCTGCAAGTACTTAGAGCCGGCCAACTCCTTGTACCCTATATTATGCATAATACTTAACAGTGCGCAATGGCCGTATATACGACCTAAAATGTTCCCTTTTTTATAAAAGATTGTTCTTCTCAATCTCAGAAAAAAGATTTTGATGTAACAAAAAAATACTGTGATTTTAAATTCCAGTTACTTCTTGATCTAGCCGAAATAATTGGCATCGATCTGTCAATAATAATTGAATTTTATTCTCGAACCTATCAAGTTTTAACAAATGTTCGTCTAGTCAAGAATAATTGGCTAAGACATTTCTCAACATAATTCGACAATAAACATGAATTATATGTACTGTCGATATTAGCTTCTATGAATTTAAATATCCAACAACAGTTATTCTACGAATATATTTTCAGAATCAGTAATTCAATTTGAATTATTAAAAACGCACTAACTGCGAATAATCAACAATAAATCCCTGGACGTGTTATAATTAACAATAATTAACCACTATAATAATTAAACAAAATTAACTCAATGTTGAGTTAGGAAACTTGTCTTCCACGTTGATTACAGCTACACAATATACTTATCTGCTTTCGAAAGACCTATAACCAATAATATCGGTCTCATAATTAGCATAATAATTTATAATCACGTAACACTGTATTCTACAGTCAAACTTCTTCTAGGCACATTATCACATAGCCACATTAGTGTTTATAACATATATAAACATCTAACAAGTCTAACTAGTTCGGTTTGGTTGGACTTCGGTCCATTCTCGGTGCCTTGGTCACCCTATCCGACAATTAACACTTAAATTGCCCATTAAACTTGGTCTCTAAGCTTCAATATTATTTTAGATAAGTAAAATATCATTTATAATATTTTTCAGAAGCTTTTAATAATTTATAAACAATTATTATAATTTATAATAATTTTTTAAACACTTAAATCATTTTTAAATGATTTAATTATCAAATAATCTTATTATCATTAATATTTAATAATATAAAAATATTAATGTTATACTTGTCAAATTATTAAAGTTATTGTTAATAACTTAAAATATTTTTAAATCATTAATATTCTACTTAAATGATTTTTCAAATAATTAAAACCATTTTTAAATAATTACCATTAATATCTAAACATTAATGAAATTATTATCCAAATATTAAAAGTCATTAATTATAACTTAAAATACTTTTAAATCATTTTTTTCTCATTTTTTAAATAATTTTTAAATCAATAAAAATATTTTTAATTCATTTATTTAATATAATAATTAACTAAATCTATTACCATTAATATTAATTTATTAATGGGAATTCTCCCAAAATATTGAAAATTATATTTTATAATTCCAAATATTTTCTAACACTTTATTCTTATTTAAAATGATTTTTAAATCAATAAAATCTTTTTTCTCTTATTTATTTAATTAAATAATTAAATCAATCTAATATCATTAATATTAAATTGTTAATGAAAATTCTCCAAAATACTAAAAGTTACATTTTATAACTCAAAATGTTTTTAAATATATTATTCTTATTTAAAATGATTTTTATATAATTAAAATTATTTTTCTCTAATTTATTTAACACACTAATTAAATAAATTAAATATCATTAATATTCAAATAATTATAAATATTAATGAAAAATGTCCCAAATAATTAAAAGTTATTTTTTTAGAATTTAAAATGATTTTTAGAACCATTTTTAGTAATTTTTATAATTTATTTCTATTTTTAAATAATTTCTAAAAAATCATAAAATAAAAATTAAATAAATCGTCGCTATACGGCTTTAGCGACACAAAACGTCGCTGTTGGTGTTCTTGAGCTCAAGAACAGTGACAGCTTCGTGTTTAAGGTGCCCCGTTTGACCGAATTTTAATCTCATCTCGAATTGTGTCTGGGTCATGTTTAAACGTTGATCTTGTAGTATGCATATAGTACTACAGTTATCAATTCATATCTCGGTCAAACATCAACACAACAAAGTTATCTAGACTCTCAAAGTCCTTGTCAGAGTGCTCCTGGGTTTTTCTGGGTTACCCAGAAACCAAGGCAGCTCGTGGTGCCCCTTTTTAACCCACATTAATCTAGGTTCTGATTGTTTTTCAAGTGATTTCTTGCTTTATAATTATAGTATACATGACAATGAACAACGAGATATCAATATCTTAGTCCAACAACAACAGATCCATAGGTTATGACACGGTCAAACCTTATCAGACGCTCATGCAAAGCTATTTCTGGAATTTCCAGAATTTCAAGTTATGGTCGAATGGCCTACTTTGACCACTTTCTTTAATCAATCTATTAACTGTTTATGGAATCTTATGGCATGTATTCAGAGTACATATAACATACTATAAGCTAGTTACAACAAAATTAACATAACTCATTACACCTGACAGATCTATAGCTTAGAACATCTTGTCAGACCAAGTTTTACACGTTTTGGGTTACCCAGATTTCAGACGGTCAAGCTCGGTCAACGGTGTTTGATCGATTATAACTCGCGATCTAGACATATGATGGTTGTACTACCACTTGCAGAATAAAGACAACATACTAGGCTACTAATACAAAACATAAAACAAGAAGAATCAAAAACAGACACGGATCTGTGGCTCTTAACATTAGCTTGTCAAACCACAAATCATGTTCTTGACAGTTTTGAAAAAAAATCGATTTTAAATCATTTTGATGTTATGGATCTATAGTATATGACCATAGATCATCATAAAACATCATCTAGCAAAGATCTAAACACATAAACACAAAAGTTATCTTAGCATACAAGATCAAAATGGGTTTTAGGGTTTATACCTTTATGTTCTAGATTTTGATCTTTGCTCTCCAATCTGATCTTGGGTTATTAATGGTCTGTTTATGTGACTGAAACACTTTAAGAATTTAGAGGTTTTGAGAGAAGATGAGTTGCTGAGAGATTGAACACAAAATAAGCCAAATACTAGACTTTCTCTCTCTAAAATCTCTTATATAATGCTTGACGTGTTGCTAGATCTGATGTGTTAGCCGAATTTTGTTGGATTTCTATGTCACCAGTCAATGTGGTTGCTTACCAACTAAAGTTGCTAGCACATTTTGCAAGTTACATATTAAAATAAACTAAAAGGGCATTTTGGTTATTAGAAAAATAAATTTAATGGAATACTTGGAATTTGCACAAACCCTTAGGGTTTAACCCCTAGATTTTAACCCTTAGGGTTTAACCCTAAGGTCCTAACCTTTAGATTTTAAATAAATTTATTCATAAAATTTTGAATATTCAAAATCTCGGATTATCACATTCACCCCTCCTTAAAAGGATTTCGTCTTCGGAATCATCACTTTCTTATTCTCTACAATATTTTAAAGTTGTATCATCAATTCATTTTTATCAACACAATTTTAATTTGTGTTTCAAATTCTAACCCGTGACTTGAATCTATAATAGAAAATAGTTCACAGAATATCTGACTCCTATAACTCGCGTAATTTAAATTCTTAAGTGAAATTGTTACCTGTTGCCACCTCTTGAGTAGCCACTGCATCTTCCGCTGTCATGTTAAATGTACGGGCCGTTGGTGTTCCTGGCTGTGCAGGTTCTCGAATGGCCAGGGTTCCACCACTGGGTCCCTTGTTGACACTTTCCATCTCCGCATTCCTCTTCGGACAGTTTCGAACAATATGGTCAGTCGATCCGCACGCAAAGCAACCTTGTACCTTCTTCGGATTAGGACAATTGGGCGACATGTGCCCCTCTTGTCCGCAATTGTAACAGACTCCCTTCTTCTTCAGGCAAACTCCAGCATGGTTCTTCCCACAATTCGAACATGGTTCCATCCCTTTCCTATTCTCCCCTGTTTTATTACCCGACTGGGTATTCTCACTCCATTTCCTCTTATTCGGATTACTACCACCACTGCTTCCACCATCATTTGTCTTCTTCTTCTTCTCCTGATGAAATCGAGAAGCATCTTCTCTCCCTCCTTCAGCAATTAACGCATTCTCCATCAAAACTGCAAAAGTATTGATCTGCAATACCGCTACCTTGTTGAATATCCCCAAATTTAGTCCATTCTCAAATCTTCTCGCTTTTCTTGCCTCGGTGTCCACCTGATGAGGTGCAAATCTAGCCAACTCGTTGAATTTGGCAGCGTATTCTGTTACCGACATGTTCTCCTGCTTAAGTTCTAAGAATTTAACTTCCATCCTGGATTGCATACTCGGTGAGAAGTAGTTCTCAAAGAACAGTTCATTAAATCTTGTCCACAATACCACCGTTGTACCAGCTCTTGCCTGATTAGTCTCCCACCAGTAATTGGCTTCTCCTTTAATTAGATAAGTTGCAAAAGTCTTCTTTTGCTCTTCCGCTACTCTAGCGATAAAAAATGCCTTCTCCATCTTCTTTACCCAAGTTTGGGCTTCAATCGGATCTGTGGTTCCTTTGAAGTCAGGCGGTCCTACTGCTTTAAAGTCCTTGAAGTTAGCCAATCTATCAGCTGGCTGATTTCTCGCTCTTCCTCTTGCTGGAACCCTATTTTCCATAGCTTCGGTTATCATATCTACAAAGTTTTGCATCGGGTCAGCTTGACCTCCTTCGTTATTCACTGACTTTTCTTCTCGTTGGTTTCGATTTTGTCGTCTAGGCAGCATGATCTGATTTAAATAAAAATCTTATATTAATTCTCTTTCTTTATACAAATTCTTAACACAATTATAATTCAATACATATTTCTCATATAATCGCATATTTATTGAAATAACACATAATACATATAGTACTTAACACATTTACTATCCCTTTTTAAAACATATCAGGATTAACAACACAACTTTACACAAAAAGTTGCAATTCTCTATTCACACGTATTTATTATCAGTTCGTCAAACTTACCACACTTATGAGTTCAAGAACTTGCCACAATTATATGAGTGTATGAACTTATCCTAGTCAGACCTTTGGCGTCCATTCGATGAGAGGTTCAAAACATTTCATATAAATATGAGTCATTAACTTACCATAAGTATGCGTTTTAAGAACACACAAATTAATCTTAATCTTATATTCATATAGAAAATAAAGATTTCATTCATATAAACATATTTATATTTACATATGTTCACACATCGTTCTCGATATTACAACACTTAATATCATAATCTTCTACCAAAAGATACTGACGCTTAAACTTAAGCTATCTACCGTCCACTCCCTTCAACAGTCTTCTACCTGTTGGGACACTTGTTGAATCTATGACCCGTTCTTCCACATGAGAAACACTTCCTCATATTCGGCTTAGGACAATGTAGAGAAATATGTCCTTCCTACTTGCAGTTGAAGCACACATTCTTCCACATCATGCACTCTCCAGTGAGTCTTCCCACACTTGCTACATGCTTGCTTCTTCTTCGGGTTTGACTTTTCAGAATTAGGGCTGTTATTGTCCCTTTTTCACTTATTCATATCTTTCTGCTGCTTGATTGTTCCTTCAGACGATCCACCACCTTCAGTCTTCATCCTTTCCACCTGGGCCTTGAGCTCGTTCCATTCTTCAGTCATTTCACATAACGCTCGCTCTGTCTTCCACAACTCCTACAAGAGAAATACTTTATTCCGGAGTTCTTGGACTTCTATCGATAGTTGATCTTGTTCTCTAACTTTGGTCTTATTCCCTTTCTGCATCTTAGCTTTGCTCAGACTCTGCCTCCTCATCTCCACTCCGATACATCTCGAGATAATCGTCATGATCGCTCCCCAGATTGACTATAGGTTCATCTTCTCACACCTTTCCAATTGATTCGCTTTACACTGGCACCTCGGCTTCTAGCATTGGTGCAAAAGCCGCTAGCATCTCCGCACTCATTTGATCTTCTCTAGAAATCCTACAATCAGTTTAAACAACTTGATTAGTACTTCACCAGTACAACATTCTCACACTATGTGTCCACATATCTCACTATTGATGCACTTCAGCAATCCCTCACTTAGAACTCTGAATGAGTTTTCTCTATCTCGCGTATGGTTATAATCCTAGGGTTTTCCCCCACCCCACTTAAGGTTTATAACCTATAGCTCTGCTACCAACTTGTAACACCTTGGTCACTATAACTTTGATACCAACCAGTGACACCCCCAAATATGGGTTACTTGGCCCCCGAGTTTGGTGTTCACGATCCACAATATAATACCATTTAAGTACCCATTCATATATAAATAGGGATACATAAGTCATTAACATATGTTGTTAATACATAAGTCCCATGTCCACAAACCTTAACATTTCAGAAATACCCCTTAGATATACAAAAAGGGTTTACAATACAACATAATAATAATGTTCATTATACTACTACAACATCTTGCCTTTGCCTTTGTTCTTTTTTGACCCGCTGGCCTCTTCGTTCTTATCTGAAATATTTTATTTAGCAAGGATGATCAACAAGTTTGCCCTACAAGTTAAGACATACAATAAATGTATATGAATCAATAAGAACAGACTATCTATTTTAATAGAATGAAACCAAAGTTCAGTGAACTTTGAAATAGCTGAACAAATTATTAATCAATAATAAGTCTTCTCGTATCCTAGGCAACGCAATAATCTGATAATAAAAGAGTACAATGCTTTCAAAGTTTCTAATATATTCTATTGAATAATCAAGAATCAATTCTACGAAATAACAAAGTGGAATGTTTTCCAGATTTATGCTGAGTGATCCATTGGATCTAGAACTTCTCTTCTCGGGTATCTATCAAAGATTTACTTTGATACATACGCAGTAGTATCAGATAACCATAAAGATTAAATCATACCCCTCTGCAAGTACTTAGAGCCGGCCAACTCCTTGTACCCTTTATTATGCATAATACTTAACAGCGCGCAATGGCCGAATATACGACCTAAAATGTTCCCTTTTTATAAAAGGTTGTTCTTCTCAGTCTCAGAATCAAGATTTTGATTTAACAACGAAATACTGTGATTTCAAATTCCAATTACTTCTTGATCAAGCCGAAATAATTGGCATCGATTTGTCAATAATAATTGAATTCTTTTCTCGAACCTATCAAGTTTTAATATATGTTCGTCTAGTCCAGAATAATTGGCTAAGACATTTCTCAACATAATTTGACAATAAATAGGAATTATATGTACTGTCGATATTAGCTTCTACGAATTTAAATATCCAACAACAGTTATTCTATGAATATATTTTCAGAATCAGTAATTCAATTTGAATTATTAAATATGCACTAACTGTGAATAATCAACAATAAATCCCTGGACGTGGTATAATTAACAATAATTAACCACTATAATAATTGAACAATATTAACTCAAGGTTGAGTTAGGGAACTTGCCTTCCGCGTTGATTACAGCTACACAATATACTTATCTACTTTCGAAAGACCTATAACCAATAATATCGGTCTCACAATTAACATAATAATTTATAATCACGTAACACTGTATTCTACAGTCAAACTTCTCCTAGGCATATTACCACATAGCCACATTAGTGTTTATAACCTATATAAACACCTAACAAGTCTAACTAGTTCGGTCTGATTGAAATTCGGTCTATTCTCGGTGTCTTGGTCACCCAATCCGACAATTTACACTTATATTGTCAATTAAACTTGGTCTTTAAGCTTCAATATTATTTTAGATAAGTCAAATATCATTTATAAAATTTTTCAGAAGCTTTTAATAATTTATAAACAATTATTATAATTTATAATAATTTTTCAAACACTTAAATCATTTTTAAATGATTTAATTATCAAATAACCTTATTATCATTAATATTTAATAATATAAAAAAATTAATGTTATACTTGTTAAAATATTAAAGTTATTGTTAATAACTTAAAATATTTTTAAATCATTAATATTCTACTTAAATAATTTTTAAAATAATTAAAACCATTTTTAAATCATTACCATTAATATCTAAACATTAATGAAATTATTATCCTAATATTAAAAGTCATTAATTATAACTTAAAATACTTTTAAATCATTTTTTCTCATTTTTTAAATGATTTTTAAATCAATAAACTCATTTTTAATTCATTTATTTAATATAATAATTAACTAAATCTAATATCATTAATATTAATTTATTAATGGGAATTCTTCAAAAATATTGAAATTTATATTTTATAATTCCAAATATTTTCTAACACTTTATTCTTATTTAAAATGATTTTTAAATCAATAAAATCTTTTTTTATCTTATTTATTTAATTTAATAATTAAATCAATCTAATATCATTAATATTAAATTATTAATGAAAATTCTCCAAAAATATTAAAAGTTATATTTTATAACTCAAAATATTTTTAAATACATTATTCTTATTTAAAATAATTTTTATATAATTAAAATCATTTTTCTCTAATTTATTTAACACACTAATTAAATAAATTAAATATCATTAATATTCAAATAATTATAAATATTAATGAAAAATGTCCCAAATAATTAAAAGTTATTTTTCAAAATTTAAAATGATTTTTAAAACCATTTTTAGTAATTTTTATAATTTATTTCTATTTTTAAATAATTTTTGAAAAATCATAAAATAAAAATTAATTAAATCGTCGCTATAAGGCTTTAGCGACACAAAGCGTCGGTGTTGGTGTTCTTGAGCTCAAGAACACTGATAGCTTCGTGTTTAAGGTGCCCTGTTTGACCGAATTTTAATCTCATCTCGAAATGTTTCTGGGTCATGTTTAAACGTTGATCTTGTACTATGTATATAGTACTACAGTTATCAATTCATATCTCGGTCAAACAACAACACAACAAAGTGATCTGGACTCTCAAAGTCCCTGTCAGAGTGTATCTGGGTTTTTCTGGGTTACCCAGAAACCCATGCAGCTCGTGGTGCCCCTTTCCAGCCCGCATTAGTCTAGGTTCTGATCGTTGTTTAAGTGCTTTCTTGCTTTATAATTGTAGTTTACATGACAATGAACATCGAGATATCAATATCTCAGTCCAACAACAACAGATCGACAGGTTATGACACAGTCAAACCTTGTCAGACGCTCATGCAAAGCTATTTCTGGAATTTCTAGAATTTCAAGTTATGGCCGAATGGGCTACTTTGACCACTTTCTTTAATCGATCTGTTAACTGTTTATGGAATCTTATGGCATGTATTCAGAGTACATATAACATACTATAAGCTAGTTACAACAAAATTAACATAACTCATTACACCTGACAGATCTATAGCTTAGAACATCTTGTCAGACCCAGTTTTACACGTTCTGGGTTACCCAGATTTCAACCGGTCAAGCTCGGTTCAACGGTGTTAGACCGATTATAACTCGTGATCTAGACATCTGATGGTTGTACTACCACTTGCAGAATAAAGACAACATACCAGGCTACCAATACAAACATAAAACAAGAAGAATCAAAAACAGACACGGATCTGTGGCTCCTGACATTAGCTTGTCAAACCACAAATCGTTTTGATACCTTTATGTTCTAGATTTTGATCTTTGCTTTCCAAAAAAATCATCTAGTATATCATCATAGATCATCATAAAATATCATCTAGCAAAGATCTAAACACATAAACACAAAAGTTATCTTAGCATACAAGATCAAAATGGGTTTTAGGGATTATACCTTTATGTTCTAGATTTTGATCTTTGCTCTCCAATCTGATCTTGGGTTATTAATGGTCTGTTTATGTGACTGAAACACTTTACGAATTCAGAGGTTTTGAGAGAAGATGAGTTGCTGAGAGATTGAACACAAAATAAGCCAAATACTAGACTTTCTCTCTCTCAAATCTCTTATATGCTTGACATGTTGCTAGATCTGATGTGTTGGCTGAATTTTGTTGGACTTCTTGAAAGTAGTATGCACACAAGCCAATCATGTTTAATGATAAAGCATATACTTTGTAAACAATCTTATTCATTTATTAATAAAAAGTATTAATTTATTAAAGGCTTTTAATTATCTACATGATGCTGTTTTATAATATGTGATAAACCTATAGTTTTAAGCAATGCTTTTAGAATAATGATTATGATCATTCTAATGAGATCTAAATTCTTAGAAAGCTTAAAACTAAAATAGTTCCCAATCGTTGGATTACTAAATTGGGGATTAGTGAATTCAGATAGATTGGTACATACGTTGCTTGCTCATTGGATGAGGATGATTGATCTCATGATCATTTGTGTGGAGACACTTATTAGAGAATAATTTCACTGAGCGTGACTCGCTAAGGAATACCTAATGGAGTTTTACTTGCATGTCAATAGGAATTCCTGTAGTGATAGTAGTACAAGTGATCCTTGGACTTGAGATCTTCATAGTATCTTGTGTATGATGAGTTATACTTTGACTTATTCTTTAAGACCCTTAGGGTATATCAAAGGGTATGCTTGAGTATAATAAGTTGTACATGGAGATAATGTATGATCAATAAAGAATCTATCACTTCTAGTAAAAGAAGAGAAATGTCCTATGTGATTCGATAAATTACAACTCAGTAGTCATTGGCCAAGGCAGAATGAAATTAGAAAGGAGTTTCTAATTTGCATTATTTAGAATTGTGCATTTAAGAGTCGAAATACAAATAATTAAATAAAATAAGACTTGACAGAAATTATATGTCTTATATTTAATTGGGACATTGTATGGTGGAAGGATTGAATTGTACGGTAACTATTTACTCAAAGGTTATTTTATGATTAATGTTGAAATCTATATTATCTGGAAAGTCGTTGACCGCTAGGGAGGCTTATCCCTATTGTAGAATAAATATTATTTATTTAAATAAATTATTAGTTTAATTTATTTATTTAAATAAGATTAGAATTGTTCTAATTGATTTATTCATAACCGGTTTAATATGGAGAACCTAAAGGGTCACACCATAAAAGGAAGAATAATTATTTAAGAAGTTAATGGCATAATCGTAATAATAAGTTAAGTATATTTAATTTAATCTATGGTGATAGAATAAATTAAATAGCTTAATATTTATTATTTAATATTTTAGAAATATTAAATATAAATTAATAAGAGGAGTCTTATTATTATTATTACTATTATTATTATTTGATTCCTAAAGGAGTTTGGGAATTAATTAATAAAAATACTCTCAAATATCCTAATAGGATTAGGAGGCAAATTAATTAAAAGAGTTTAATTAATTATCCCTAATAAGATTAGGGAGCTTAATTAATTAAAAGAATTTAATTAATTAAATAAAACCCAATTCCTTAATTGTTAAGGAGGGTTGCCTACATCTATAAATAAGAGGAGTCTTATTATGGGTGAAGGGTTTGTTGACTTTTACAACATACGTTATTCCAATTGTTGGAGAGTACGCTCCTTTTCTATAGAGATAGAAAACTAGGGTTTTACCAAATACACATCTTCTTGAATTCTTCTTCTTCTTTGGTGGATCACCTATAGAGGCCAAACACTTGGGTGGCTAACGTTGATCAAAGGAAGGAACCAAACCCGGTGGATTCAAGATGAACGTGAAAAAGATTGGAGGTGAACTTGTACCTGAGGAAGCTTGGATCTTCAAGGGTATGATTCGTATTCATATCTTTTCGTTTAATTAATAATTATGCATAAAGGGTGATCCGGATATATGGTTTGTAAAATTTTTAAAACTCTGATTTTTACACGTTTTCGCTAATTTTGTGCAATTTGATTGCGTTCATGAATATTACAAACCTAACAGTGGTATCAGAGCCAAACCTTTATGCAAATTATTAATTGTTCAAATTTGATATGTATATTGATATGTGTTTAGAATAATTTAATTGGGCATAATTTATTGTATAAAATTAAAAATAAAATAAAAAATACCGGATTCGCGTGGCTGTTGACTGAATAACGAAAGTTGTTCACGAAAATCAAAGTGATATTCAGGACCGGATTTTTTTTTACCGAATCTGCATCAGTTCCTTGAATTCCGTTTTAGTATATAGTATTGTATATTATATATATGATATATGATATATTATATATATTAGTATGCTTCACGAAAATCAAAGTGCTTGTCAGGATATTACTTTGAAGGCATTAATCTGCTAATTCTAGTTGCACGGAAATCAAGGAGTCTTGATTATATATATTCGGTTATATATATATATTATATATAATAGTTATATTATATATATAACGGTATATATAATATTTTTATTATTTTATTATTAAAATAAAAGTTTATTTTAATCTTAAAATAAAAGGTTTATTTTAATTTTAAAATAAAAGATTTATTTTAAGTTTAAAATTAGAATTTAATGCTAACTAATTAGAGTTGGAATTAGATTTCATGATAACTAATTGGAGTTGAAATTGGATTTCATGTTTCCTTAAATAAAGGAGTTTATTTAGATATGAAATAAGATTTCATATTATTCAAAATAAAAGAGTTTATTTGTGAATAGGAAAGTGAATCCATCTTTCCTTAAATAAAGGAGTTTATTTAGATATGAAATAAGATTTCATATTATTCAAAATAAAATAGTTTATTTGTGAATAGGAAAGAGAATCCTAATTTTTCTAAATAAAGGAGTTTATTTAGATATGAAATAAGATTTCATATTATTCAAAATAAAAGAGTTTATTTGTGAATAGGAAAGAGAATCCTAATTTCCTTAAATAAAGGAGTTTATTTAGATATGGAATAAGATTTCATATTATTCAAAATAAAAGAGTTTATTTGTGAATAGGAAAAAGAATCAGTCTTTCCTTAAGTAAATTAGTTTATTTAGATATGAAATAAGATTTCATATTATTCAAAATAAAGGAGTTTATTTGTGAATAGGAAAGAGAATCTGTGTTTCCTTTAATAAAGGAGTTTTTTTTTACATGGAATTGGATTCCATAATTAATTAAAATAAAGGAGTTTATTTTGATTAAAGATTTTGATTAAAATAAAATAGTTTATTTTATTCAAAATTAAATAAATTAAAATAAAATAGTTTATTTTTATTCAAAATTAGATTTTATACTAACTAAATTTGCCCATTAAATGATATCAATATATATATTGAATGTTTATTATTCATGAGATGAATGTTATTTATTGATGCATATGGTGATGTGTATGATAATAAATGGGATTGATTATGAACTATTGACCAATGTGATTGGATTTTATTTTAGTTGAATGCATGAATGTATGGGTTTTATTAAAATGGGGTATGCGTACCTCGTCTTCTCTAAATTTTTCTTAATGTAAATTCTATCTCCCTCCTATGTATTTCCCCTTGACTGCTGATCAAGGTTTCTATTTTTTTTAAATAGTTTTGTAATAGGAATAGTTAGAATTAATTTTGAAGAATTGGAGATGAAGGGGCAAGGAGCGCTTGAAGACCCGTTTGTAATGGAGCTTGGGTTTAAATGTAATAGTTATATTTAAATATTAATTCTTGCACCCCTAGGGTTTGACCTTTTGGTTTACTTGGTGGCTCTAGTGAACCAAACTAGAATAAAAGTCCATAATCAATCCATGTAGAATATAGTATTCTATATGTGCATGCTTATACTATATATATATATATATATATTATATATTATGCAAACATGCTTCACATGTTTATTAATATGACGCGTATTTTATATATATATGTGCATGCGCGCTAAACAAGATGAGACAAATTAATAACAAACCCCTCAAATATTTTATATTAAGTTGTAACGTTCAAAGATATTTGGAATATCGAACGTCGCCTTCTAGCATGATAGAAACAATAGAGTATTGAATATTTAATATGAGTTTGTTGTGCACACACAAGGCGAGTATTAAATATTTAAGATGTTGTTTTTATTACATATGATGTTTATAAGGAATTGAACATTACTGCTTTGTTGTGCACACACAAGGGTTGTAGTTTTCTCTTCACTTATATAGAAATGCTGGGTCTGACTTAACTTAAATCATTTTAGTTCGGATGTGCACACACTTGACCATTATGATTTAAGAGGCAAAATACAAGGAGTTACATAGTTGATGTAATTGACAAGAGTTGTCTACCTATTTATTTATATATAGTTTGTTGTGCACACACAAGGTTATATACATTTGAAATGGGATCCTTATTCTCACTAGCATATCTTTAATTAGATATTGTCGAACTATATATATTGAGGGTAATATAGTTTGAAGAAAATAGTGGGAGATACCAATTTAAAATAAGACCTAATTTATTTTGGTAATTAATAAAAGAATGTATGTTAAAATATTGTTAACTACAAATTCATTTACAGAATTTTACAATGTCTAAATTACTATCATTGCGTAGCATATTAGATGTTATTTAACCGGACAGTATTAAACGGATTGGTTAAGGAATTGAGAATAGTTCTCACGGCTGAAAAGCTATCTTATGTCCTTAATACGCCTATCCCTGCAAAGGTTGCAGACAATGCCTCCAAGGAAGAGATTGCTACTTTTAGAAAGTGGCAAGATGATGCACAGTTGGCTCAATGCATCATGCTCGCATCCATGAGTAACGAGCTTCAGCGTCAGCATGAAACTATGGATGCTCTCTTACTATATTCCTGCACATCAAGTTGTTGATGGTAAGGAAAGTAGGACTGATAGATATCAGATATCTAAGGAGCTCTTCCGATCTAGAATGGCCAATGGCACTATATTACAGATAAATTCCTTAACATTATCAATTTGATTGATCGATTAGGACAACGGGTCTTGTCATGGATGGAGAGTTGAGCCAATATTTGATCTTGCACTCACTTCCGGACTCCTTTCACAATTGTTGCGAATTTTTCATATGAACGAGCTAGATATCGGCCTCGCTGATTTGCTTAACATGTTGAAAAAATGTTAGAGTTACTTTCCAACCAAGAAAGATCAAGTCTTACTGGTAAGGGCCAAAGGATCTTCTGAAAAGAAGAACGATTCTAAGAAGGTAAATAGAAAGGGCATAAACAAAGGATAATAAGAACAAAATTGATACGGATAGCAAAAGAGTTTGCTTCCACTGCAATAAGCCTGGACACTGGAAAGAAACTACGAGAAACATCTTGTAGGGCTAACCAAAGAAGCTTAGTGAAGTTTCGATTATAAATACAAATTTGTTCATAATTTGAAATAAATTTTTCTTTAAGTCAAGGTTCTACTTGGGTTTTGGATACCGACTTTGGTTATCTTAAATATAGATTTATGAAGGGACCAAGCAGGAGTAGAAAGCTAAACAAAGATAAGCAATCCTATGTGTGGGAAATGAAGCAAAGGTTGCTGCATTAGCCATAGGAACTTATAGTTTAGCAATCCCTACGGGCAAATCTATTAAGTCAATAAGTTGTTATTGTATTCCAGTACTTGTTGGAAACATTATTTCCATTTTATTGTTGGACAATGAAATCTTTGGTATTATATTTAAGAACAATTGTTGTTCTATTTATAATAATAACAATGTTTTGTATAGAACTGGAATATTACTTAATGGATTTTATATACTTGACTTACATGAAAATAATTTTGCAAATTGAACAAACTAGTATAAGAAAAGGAGATGATCATTCAAAGAATTGAATGTGTGTATTTGTTGAAATACAAGTGTTAATTATTTGAAAGGTTCAAAGAATTCAGAAGTAAAACAAATTGGCAAAGTATTAAGATTCTTTGATTAGATCAAAGAATAAATACTTGTGCAATGAGTTTCTAGATCATCTCAAATGGTTTTCTCACAATGGACGCCTCCTGTTACACAATAATTGATTGATGTATCTGAGTGGAAAAATCGTACCTTGTTGGACATGGTACGGTCCATAATGATTTTACCGACATTCCAGTATCATTCTGGGGTCATATCCTAGAAATGGATGCAAATCTACGGAAAAGGTAACCTCAAAATCCGGCCCCAAGACTCCATAAAAGTTATGGACATGGAGGATTCATAATCTTAAGTATGTTAAGATAAGGGGTTGTCCAACTTATGTGAAACGGTTTCAGAGGATAAGCTTGGGACAAGATTTGACAAGTACAGATTTGTGGGACATCCTAAAGTAAGTTTAGGGCATATGTTCTATAATCCTACTTAGCAAAAGGTGTTTGTTGCGAAACATGCTGCCTTCTAAGATAAAGGTATTTATCATTGAAAGGGCTAGCGGGAGGATAATACATCTTGAAAAGTTCAAGAACCACAAAACACTACAAGTCAAATAAGAGGAACCTATAGATAGACCTATTGTACCACAACCGAATCGTAAATCTGGAATAGTACCGAAGATACCTAGGAGGTATGGATTCATCATGAATGATGATGATGAGGTACGTATCATAGAAGATGATGATCCAGTTACATACGATGAGGTAAGAGTTGTAGACACTCAGAGAAATGGATTGAAGCAATCTTCTCAAAAATGGAACATTCATTTTGATATGATAATCAAAAGAGTTTGATTTTATCAAAAACAAGAATGAACCTAGTGTGTACAAAAGGGTCAGTGGGAGCGTCGTGACATTTCTGGTATTATATGTTGATATAATACGGATAAGGAATGACATGCCAATGCTAAAATCAATAAAGATAAAGTTGTCTAAACATTCCTCCATGAATGATTTGGGAAGAGTATCTTAATTGGGGATGCAAATCTATATAGATAGATTTAAAAGGATGCTCGGCTTAACCCAAGGAACGTATATTCATTTGATGCTAAAGTCATTTAGCATGGCAAACTCCATGGGATGTCTCATGTTGATGAGCCATGGAGTGTATCTCTCTTAATAGTCCCCATAGACTCCTAAAAGAGAGATCGCATGAGTGACAATCATGTATGCAATGAAATATACGCGACCTGATGTTGATCAGTCATATTCTGGAGAAGTTCACTGTGAGACAGTGAAAAACATCTTAAAGTACTTAACCAGCACTAAGGATGTGATATAATTCATGGCGGGTCTGAATTAAAACTAGAGGGCTTAACAGACTCAAGTTTTTCAGACAAACCAAGACGACAGAAAATCCACTTTAAGGTAAAGGGTTACCTTGAACGGTGGTGCAGTGAATTGGAAAGGTTCCAAACAACAAAGAGTTGTTGGTTTAGTGATAAAGACAAAGTATATAGCTATAAATGAAGCTACAAGTTGATTGTTTGGATGAAAAGTTTATTACAGAACTAGGAATAGTTCCTAAGTCTCATCTTAGATCTAAACATGTGTTGTGGCACTTTCATTTGATTATAAGAATCATTGAAAGATGGGAAATCACTATAGAGATAGTGAACTCTCAAGAACAATATTACATATCCATTAACTAAAGCTTATCCAACAGCAGGATTATCGTCACTTAGAGAAGAAGGGTATGAGATACCATGGCGATTGGCTTTAGTGCAAGTGGGAGATTGAAAGTAGTATGCACACAAGCCAATCATGTTTGATGATAAAGCATATACTTTGTAAACAATCTTATTTATTTATTAATAAAAAGTATTAATTTATTAAAGGCTTTTAATTATCTACATGATGCTATTTTATAATATGTGATAAACCCATAGTTTTAAGCAATGCTTTTAGAATAATGATGATGATCATTCTAATGAGATCTAAATTCTTAGAAAGCTTAAAACTAAAATAGTTCTCAATCGTTGGATTACTAAATTGGGGATTAGTGAATCCGGATAGATTGGTACATACGTTGCTTGCTCGTTGGATGAGGATGATTGATCTCATGATCATTTGTGTGGAGACACTAATGCAAGTATGTAGGTGCTTATTAGAGAATAAGTTCACTGAGCGTGACTCGCTAAGGAATACCTAATGGAGTTTTACTTGCATGTCAATAGGAATTCCTGTAGTGATAGTAGTACAAGTGATCCTTGGACTTGAGATCATCATAGTATCTTGTGTATGATGAGTTATACTTTAACTTATTCCTTAAGACCCTTAGGGTATATCAAAGGGTATGCTTGAGTATAATAAGTTGTACATGGAGATAATGTATGATCAATAAAGAATCTACCACTTCTAGTAAAAGAAGAGAAATGTCCTATGTGATTCGATAAATGACAACTCAGTAGTCCTTGGCCAAGGCAGAATGAAATTAGAAAGGAGTTTCTAATTTGCATTATTTGGAATTGTGCATTTAAGAGTCGAAATACATATAATTAAATAAAATAAGACTTGACAGAAATTCTATGTCTTATATTTAATTGGGACATTGTATGGTGGAAGGATTGAATTGTACGGTAACTATTTACTCAAAGGTTCTTTTATGATTAATGTTGAAATCTATATTATCTGGAAAGTCGTTGACCGCTAGGGAGGCTTATCCCTATTGTAGAATAAATATTATTTATTTAAATAAATTATTAGTTTAATTTATTTATTTAAATAAGATTAGAATTGTTCTAATTGATTTATTCACAACCGGTTTAATATGGAGAACCTAAAGGGTCACACCATAAAAGGAAGAATAATTATTTAAGAAGTTAATGGCATAATCGTAATAATAAGTTAAGTATATTTAATTTAATCTATGGTGATAGAATAAATTAAATAGCTTAATATTTACTATTTAATATTTTAGAAATATTAAATATAAATTAATAAGAGGAGTCTTATTATTATTACTATTAATATTATTATTTAATTCCTAAAGGAGTTTGGGAATTAATTAATAAAAGTACTCTCAAATATCCTAATAGGATTAGGAGGCAAATTAATTAAAAGAGTTTAATTAATTATCCCTAATAAGATTAGGGAGCTTAATTAATTAAAAGAATTTAATTAATTAAATAAAACCCAATTCCTTAATTGTTAAGGAGGGTTGCCTACATCTATAAATAATAGGAGTCTTATTATGGGTGAAGGGTTTGTTGACTTTTACAACATACGTTATTCCAATTGTTGGAGAGTACGCTCCTTTTCTATAGAGATAGAAAACTAGGGTTTTACCAAATACCCATCTTCTTGAATTCTTCTTCTTCTTTGGTGGATCACCTATAGAGGCCAAACACTTGGGTGGCTAACGTTGATCAAAGGAAGGAAACAAACCCGGTGGATTCAAGATGAACGCGAAAAGAATTGGAGGTGAACTTGTACCTGAGGAAGCTTGGATCTTCAAGGGTATGATTCGTATTCATATCTTTTCGTTTAATTAATAATTATGCATAAAAGGTGATCCGGGTATATGGTTTGTAAAATTTTTAAAACTCTGATTTTTACACGTTTCCGCTAATTTTATGCAATTTGATTGCGTTCATGAATATTACAAACCTAACACTTCTATGTCACAAGTCAATGTGGTTGCTTACCAACTAAAGTTACTGGCACATTTTGCAAGTTACATATTAAAATAAACTAAAAGGGCAGTTTGGTCATTAGCAAAATAAATTTAATGGCATACTTGGAATTTGCACAAACCCTTAGGGTTTAACCCTAAGGTCCTAATCCTTAGGTTTTAAATACTCCATTTCTTGAATTTTCTAATTAGAGTTTAAAATAAAAAATTAAGAATTTAAAAAATGTAATTATGCTTTTAAATAGAAATTAATATTTCTAAAGTATAATTAGGGTTTCCTAATTATATTAACACATATTAATCACTTTAGGCTTGCTAATTAGGATTAGGGTTTCCTAATTAGAGTTTTTAATTATAAAAATTTCTAAATTACAAATATGGTTTCCTAATTAAATTAGGGTTTCCTAATCAAATTAACATTTATTAAACACATTAAGCTCACTAATTAGGATTAGGGTTTTCTAATTAGTGTTTTAGGATTCTTGAATATGAAATTAGGGTTTCCCAGCTTTCGATCAGGGTTTCTAACTATGCATTAGGATTTCTAATCCTGATATTAGGGTTTCTAATCTCTTATTAGGGTTTATAATTTTAAACCTTATCTTGATCAATCATTGATAAAAAATTCTAAACAATACACATGCGTACTCATTAATATAATTATTTTAATTATATTAATAATTATTTTAATATAATTATATTTTAATTATATTAATAATTATATTAATATAATTATTTTAATTATATTTTCTATCAAATCCCTATTTAAAAATTAGGGTTAGGGTTTCTAAAGCTGTTAAGCACAACTCTACTCTAAATTTATTAGTCAATATATAAATTAACCTTCTCGAGATTCGTATAACAGATATTTGTCACAAAATTGATAATCAATATTAATAATAAATAATAATAATAAAATTTATTCGTAAAATTTTGAATATTCGAAATCTCGAGTTATCACAAAGTATTTCTCGGAAGTTCAAAAATAATTTTCGAGCAGAAATGCGTGAATAGTGTTTTTTAGAAAAATTTCTCAGAAAGCTTTTATTTTCATCTAGGAAATTCAAACACTTTAATTCTACCACGTAGCCAGAATACTACAACGTTCAGATATGTCTAGGTCATAGAACGACCTTTAAATAGCTTAGTCCCATAAATAATCAATTAAATTCATTTACACTCTTCCCCCCTTATAAGGATTCTGTCCCCAGAATCTCGCTAATAATACATACACCATTGAGGAATTTTTTTTCTGTTATTTTAATCTCGAGTCCCCACTTTGCTTCTTCGGCATTGTGGTTCCTCAGATTCTCCTTCAGCAAAGGTATTATCTTAATTTACATGACTTGTCACTTCCTATCAATAATTTGAGTTGGAAGTTAAACACTTATTAACATATTACGTTATCTTACTTTTATTAGTCCTTCTTTTAAATCGTAATTATTTGGAACTTAAATTCCTCCTTCAAAATAAGATTGTACTTGATCTTTTATTTATCATGCATCCTCTTCTTCATTCATTTGCACTCCTCGTTACTTAGTTGTACTTACTTAACTCGTTCCATTTTCGTTGATTGTGTCTATATTGTTAATAACATTTTTACCACTTCATTCCATAGTTTAACTTCTAACTCTGATCTTGCCATCTCCGTTATTAACTTATTCTGAGTCGTTCACATTGATAGTTTTTCCCTACTCTTCCTACTTAACGCATCGTTTACTACTTTTACCTTCCCTGTATGATATAAGATATCACAGTCGTGATCCTTTATCCATTCTAATTATCTTCTCTACTTCATATTCAACTCCTTCTGTGTGGCGATATATTTCAGACTCTTAGAGTCCTTGTATATCTCACACTTCTTCCCGTATAAATACTATCTTCAGATTTTTAATTTAAAAACTACAGCTGCCAATTCTAGATCATAAGTAGGATAAACCTTCTCATAATCCTTTAACTGGTGTGCTGCATACACAATGACCTTGCCATGCTATATGAGCACGCTACCCCGTTATCTATGCGAAATATCGAGATACACTACAAAATTCCCCGTATCATCTGGAAAAAAAAATAATATAGGTACCTCAATTAACCTTCCTTTTAATTCCTGAAAACTATTTTCCGACATGCTCTAGATGATCATATCATATACATAAACCTCTATGCTCCGACCCAGCTTCTTCGAGAACACGTAGTTCATCATCCTCTGATATGTGGCCCTCGCTTTCAACAATCCAAAAATCATATTCTTATATGCATTAATCAACTGATGAATGATAAATGTTGTCTTCGGGATATCCTCCTTAGGCATCAAAATCTGATGATATCCCAAAAAAGCATCCATAAAACTAAGCAAGGCATCCATAAAAGTCTTTCAGAAATGCTTTGTTCAGATCCATGTAGTCAATACAGACCCGCCATTTCCCATTCTATTTTTTAACCAGCACCACGTTCGTTATCCACTCAGGGTAGTAAATCTCGAAAATAAAACTTGCTACCAGAAGATTAGTTATCTCCTCATCTATTATCTTTTGACTCTCAAGGGAGAAGATCCTCTTCTTTTGCCGAACTAGTTTCTTCGATGGATCCACATCCATCCTATGCGAAACTACCATTTGATCAACACCAGGCATGTCATTGGGGTCCCATGTAAAGATGTCTGCATAACACTGTAACAACTCCACCAAGCTGGTCCAAAAATGTTCTGGCATGATAATTTCCTTAATGTTGGTTATCACTGCTTCGTTGAATGTTGCTAGCGGTACGACTATTATCGTGTTGTCGGTTGTTGTCTTTTGGTTGAACTGCCTCATTATCTCACTCCAATAATTGAGCCCTATTCACATCATCTGAATACAAATATAGTTTGTGAGAAATGAGGTGTTGACGAATTTTAGGTTTCAAACCTCTCAAAAACATTCTTGTCATTCACTCCTCATTATCCACCAAATGGGATGCAAACCGGGATAACTTCGTAAACTTGTCCTCGTATTGTGATATAGTCATATTGTTCTATTCCAGTTTGATGAATTCCACCTCCTTCATGTGACGAATACTTTTTGGAAAATACTTGTCGTTGAACAATTCCTGAAACTTCTCTAAAGACATCTTAATTGCAGAAAGATATGTACGTTTTATAGATTCCCACCAGTAATCTGCATCTCCATGCAACATAAAGGTGGAGAAGGGAACCTTTTTCTCCTCTTTACATCCCAAGACATCAAATATTTTGGTGATCTGCTTAATCCAAGCTTTTGCCATGAGTGGCTTTGGCTTTCCCAAAAACTCTGGCGTTCTTCTTGAATTGCTTAACAGTGACTAGCTGTGAGTTACCATTGTTTCCACCCACATTTTGAACATGATTCTCTCTCATTTGGTGTTGCATGAATTATAGAAAGCTCCTAAACATCCCATCGTTCATCATTTGCTCGGTGTTGTTGTTTACAAGAGAATTATTGCCTTCTTGATGCTCATTATCCTGGTTATTGATTGGTGGTGTCTCAACTGTCTCATGTGCTCCATTGCTTATCTCAAAATTTTCAGATGTCATTCTCAAATAGTATCACAAAACAAGGGTTAATTAAAGAAATTGACATGCCACATATTATTCCTATATTCCGACCAACCGATTAAATAACAAATAAGCTTAGGTAGGATACACTGACGAAGGATTTACTCGTCTCTCCCCTCCTAGTTTTAATCCCAGATCTCCACCAGAGATCATATCCCTAAGCTATAATACCAACTGTGACGCCCCAAAAATGGGTCCACACAACCCATTCTGAGTCGCCAAATACATGATACATAATTCAAATACAAACTTCATTTATACAACTATTAATTATCGTGTAAAATACGACAAAATACAAGTTGTGAGTTTCAATACAAATATTATCTCGTAGACAATATCCAAACTCAAATAAAGTCCTCATTATAATTATTGTCACACTCATTTACAAAATAGTGAGGATTACTATAATAACCATCTTGAACCATTACTCGACTCCCCGATTAGTCCAACTACATTCTCCCCTCCTGAGAAGAACAATGGAACCAAAAGGAAAAGAGCGAGCTCAACTAACCCAGTAAAGAATATTATGACTAAGATAATATAGAACAAATTATTCTTAGTCCTCAACATGGAAAAATCTAATAGAATACAATATACAACAAGTTTTAGATCAACAACTGCATCGGAAACAGAAATCCATTAGAAGATTCAAGTAGAGCACGATGTCTACTATCTTCTATGATTTAAAAGTTCATCATCAATATTTTATCCCTACAACACCAATCAATTATTGTTTCAAACCAACGAATTATCTATGCACTACGGGCCAAAGATATTCTTTTGTATCACTAGTAGTCATGATCATGTCATACACATGTCCATCTATGCACTACGGGCCAAAGAGGACTTTCATCACAAACCATTATTTATAACATTAAAAGTTATGATTATACCAATACACAATTCCTGGTCATAATCATACCAAACAACAGTCCATGTTTGCACTACGGGTCAAAGATGACTTTTACCACAATATAAGCATGAGGATGATGACAATGATGTAAAGAATCAACCAAGTGAGATTAAGGATAAATATTAAAGATCTATAATTCAATTTATCCGGAGTTCAAAAATGTCCAAAATTTCAACATGATAACTAATTGTGGAGTAAAATTCAAAAATGATATTCATGCATCAAAAATAATTTGGACAGAAAAGAAAATTAAATACTCATGAATAGTACGTATGAATAGTAATGTATAAATAGTACCCAAGCATAGAACCGTATAAATAGTACCCATGAATAGTATCCTGACATGAAAATATTAAAATTTAATAAAAAATTTCAGACCAATATTCCAATGAAATGATATTAGATGAAGCGCAAACCTTAAGGAATTTCTAATCATTTCAAGAATTATAGGAGCAATACTTGCCATAGTAAGTTTAAATTTAGTAATGTGAAATGAAATAATATCACTTACATATATGGAGTATGAAATAAAATGATATCCCTTACGAGTATTGAATTAAAATAATATCTTTTACCTTAGTAGAAAACTAGATCTGATTTGGTATACAAGATATTATCCTGAGAAAATCTTGCACTATAAACTACACTCAAAGTATTCTTATACTCAAAAAAAATACTCACAATATTGCGGTAGGAACACTTGTAATATTTGGTGTGTTTAGGATGGAGGGTTACCTCCCCTTTTATAGTACAGAGGAAAATTTAAACAATCATGCCTAATTTCTTCTGTCTACTTTCATGCATAACTCACATTTTATTGGTTGAGGGCCCACTAATTTTGAAAGCATCACTTTGTAGGAGAAGGTTTCAAGCCTCCACTTTGGAAAAAAATGTGCAAGAAAGGAGTGCATGGAATGGTTTTGAAAAGAAAGAGTTCAAAATCAAAATGATAATCTTCACTCCACTTTTATTCATATGCTGAAAAATATATATTATTATAATAATATTACCATTTAAATTATAAAAATTATATTATTATATTATCACATAATACTATTATAATGTAATATTATAATAATATATTTAAATAAATATTTTATCGGAGAAGATAATTGTGATTCCATAGAAAATATGTCAAACTTTCAACAAATGTTTCATGCTAAATTCCTTCATTTATATTAAAATTGAACCAATATCCACCACATAATAATTATTTACAATTATTCTTATAAGCTCATAATATTGACAACCAGATCATTCCCAGGAAAGAGGGGGCTTTCCGATAAGGATTTATCCTTATTGGCGCGCAATTACCCTTTTCCTCGACAGAACTTTCTAGACATTGTCAATAATGCTAACTAATAATATTATTCAAATAATATAAAATATTGTGCAAATGTTATTATAAAAATTATAGAATTAATGATATGAGATACTATGTAGCAACTACTGTTGTAATTATTGAATACTGAGTGACTTCTTACGTAAGAATCAATAATCAGAGATACTGTTCAATATCGTGTGCTACTGTGCAATAATTCGTATTATTGTACTTTTATCATCGAGTATTTCAACAGTTTAACGGTAAAATTTTTGCCGTTATTTTTTTATAAAAAGGTTATTTATGTCGTTTTTTTATATCCGACAGTTATTCCGTTATGTGGTCCACCAATGATTGCGCCATTGTACGAATATTCCCTAATAAAAAGAATATTCTCCGACCAAATGCATATTTTATGACAATTTGCTTACTTTGGAAAATTTGCACATATCACTCATAACTATAGCATTATATCAAATCAACACCTTATTATTCAAAATAATATTTAAAGAAAATTAAATATTTATTCATAAAAAGTTGGGGTTATGCACGCTGTCTAATTATGTGATTGAAAATTAGCAACACTAGAAAGCACTCCTTCTAGTGTCAATGCAAACGCCAAGATCCGTCCACGTGCTACAATCACCAAAGCGCGTTCAATTCTGCACAGAAACGGGTAAACACCAAAAGCTTGATAGCTTGGGCCACCGGGGGATAGCTCCGGTATAAGAAATAATATAGGCTGAATAAGGTTAACAATGGAGGCTTAAAGCTCTAGTGCTGGAAAATAATAACAATGTTTGTGTGTACCTTAAAATTAGAGTAAAATCTTGTATTTATAGTGATCTCAGCACATCCATATAGGGGTGTAAACGAGTCGAATCTCAGCTAACACTCTAATGCTCAGATTCGGCTCGACTCGAAAAAAAATGAGCTCGAATTCGATAAGGAATTTCTGATTTTACGCCAAATTTGACTCGGATCATAACTTGGACCTACTCGGCTCGTAAGTACTTGACTCGTTTACAAAATAAGTACTCACGAGCCTTTAAATCGAGTTTTGAATATGAACCATTTCACCTAATACTGAACCACTACATACTAAATTGATTATTGAACTAATGTTTATATATAAAAGTCTTTTACTTTTATTTATGTAAAGAAATTACAAATAATGTAATACGAATTGACAATCAATTCATTGATTTATTCAAAAACAAGTTTACACAATTTAATACTACACTTTATAAATTATAAGATTGATACAAATATCACATATTTAGCTTGTTAGTATGGATTAGACCAGTATTCGAATATGATCCATCGAGCAAATATCGAGTATGGTTCAAGAAAAAAATGAAATACTCGAACCCTAATCTGAGCGAACACTGGTATACTCGAATTTGACCCGTGTATCATTAAACAAAAAATGAGTATGGATCATATTCGGCTCGAATCAACTTCGAATTCGAACTTTGGATCATCTTTTCGAACTGATCTCGATTTGAGTACCGAGCTACTCTGCTCGGCTTACACCCCTACATCCATAGAATCCTTCCACACATAGAATTGGAACTCCTCATTAGTTAAGATACTTTAATGAGAACAAATAAAATTCCCTTAAGGAAAAGATGTCGATTTAAAACCTGACACTTTCCTTAGGGATTAGAAACCAAATATAATTAGGAATCTTTAATTCTTTAAAATTCTCCACTATCCAAACAGAATACTACATAGGTTAAAATAACTTCACATGGACCTTGGCCCACCATATAATTAAGGCCTAAGTAACCATGTCCCAACAAAATCCAAAAGCAGTAAAACCCTAATTTATACAGATAAAGGACCCATTCTTTTCCCTTTATGCATCCCATTATCTCTATTCCAAATTCCAACTCATTTTTTAGCTAAAAGATCCACTTCATTTAAGACCTTTTTTGATGTACAAACAGTTATTTATAGCCTACTAAACTTACAAGAAGATGGTGTTTTTTAACAATATTTAGCTAACAAGGATTTAGCAAGTAATAAGAATTTTAGGTTAAGAGCTCCCTTTTTTCTTGAGATAAATCAATTCCTGTTTTTAGGATTTATAGATTTTGTCCCAAGCCTCCCAATGAAGTTAATTTTTTCATGAACCCAATATAAGGCTTTTATAGTTTGATTACGTTGTTTAATAAGGTTTGACTGAAAAAACTTTTTAACTCTTGTTGAGCTACAAAAAATTATATGAACCAAGTTCTTTTGCACCAAAATCATTGAACTTTTAAAAAATTACAAAAATGACCAAAATTTAAATCTTGATTAACTTGAATCTATCAGCTTTAGTCTCCCAGTTCATATCATCGAGCTAAACTCCTCATCAGCAGGGATAGATTTGTTTTAGGGGCAACATAGGTAGCTGCCCTTACTAGAATTTTTGTTTTTTTATAGGTATAGAGGAAGGGGTAGATATGTAAGTTAATACACTCAAGGGGACAAATTAATGGAAGATTTAAACTTGAACGGAGGAACAAATAATTTCATAAACCAATTCTAACTACAAGTATAGAATTATTCTTAATTTTAAGATTTGGTGAAATCTTAGAAGTATACATAACATCATCGTGTGAACTGTGAAGGATTGTTTGATTCAAGTTTAATATTTTTTTTGTTATTAATTTGGTTGACTAGAGTTATTGTTTGTTTTGTCTGATTGAGCTTTTGTTTTTAGGTTGTTTAATCTTCAATTGAAAATGGGATCATTTTTGTTGAGTAGTTTTTGCCTTTTATTGTGATAGTTTACCATAATTTGACTTTATTTTATAATGAGAAATGAAAAAATGACTATGAGCCTTTCGCAACCCTCATTTCTAGTTGTTATAGTCACTCTAGTTCATCTAAGTAATGAGCCCTGTATAATTTTTGGTGTTTTGAGTATCAATTTTGGATGATTTATGTCACTTATTTCAAGTAAAGCTTATTTGAAACTTGTAAAAAGATATCAAAACTGGTTTATGCTTTGAAATTAATTCATGATTTTGTTTGAATATTGGAAAAAAAATTGGTTTGAGACTTTGAGCATTTGGGAAATCATTCAAATTGAATTATAACAAGTAATCGAAATAAATTTCTAAATTGTATCTAATAATTTTTATTTGAAATTTATTTCACTAAAAATATTAGTCTTTTGTGATGACTCAAATCCATCGTATAAATTAAAAAAAATAATCATAAAAGGTTGTTGTAATGATTTTAGCCGTCACGAAGGTCATCTTGTATACTAAGCATTTGTGTGATTGTCAAAACTATCATAAAAAAATACCCGACTTTAGGGATCAAAAGTAAAAACGTGAATATTTTTTTATAGATAATTTATTTCACTATATTAACTGTATTAGATGATATTTTTAGGATTTGAACCCACCCCCATTTGGAAACTAAATAACAAGTTTTACCACTACACCAAAGCCTTAATTATGATTATAATTTTAAAACAAAATATAAAAGAAAACATATGTGAGTTGACTTATTAAACAAAATTAGTCTCACAAAAAATTTGGTGATTCCAATGACAGTAACAAATATTCTATAATGATGATAAAATTAGTCATCGTTGAGAGCTATTATATATTTTATTGTTTTGTGATAACTTGAAAATTCCATCACAAAATACCTTCTTTTGTAATTGCAAATAAAAGTTGTCACAAAAATTTATCTTTTTAATGATTGTTATGACCGTCATAAAATATTATTTTAATTATTTTTTATTAAAATATTGATGATAACTTAAATGTGTAACGACCCCAAAATTCATACAATTCAACCATCGACTTCGGTCGTTAACAATACGTCTAACTTCTGATTTTTACATCATTATTCGATGTTAAACTTAATAAAATACGGAATAATTTAAACTTTTATGTCTTCTTACTTTAATTCTCTGAATCATAACCTTTATTATCTACACATCTCTGAATCAAATTCATTTTATCATTCGCTTCATCAGAGTTATTATATAAAATCTTACTATTTAACCTCAGTATTCCTTATACATTGGGTAACTCAAACTTTACAACTAAGTATGAAGTTTCACATCATAAATTATCAAGTACATTTCTCAAAACCTTTATCTTTACCTACCTTTGAACAATACTTAGTTTATTACTCATTTTATTAGAGTTAATAAATAAAACTTATATCCAGGTTCAATACCCTTTATACATCGGATAAAATTTAAACTTTATAACTCAATATCTATTAAACATCATATATTATCAAGTACATCATCCAGAACCTTAAACATGGTTCAAAATAATAACAACTCAGTCAAAGTATATAAATCTTCATGTATTACATCTGATTCATGTCTTTCAAGTAGCACATAACGTTACCTTGAATCATTAACCTGCAAAATTGGTTATTTGTAAGGTTGAGCTCGATAGCCCATCAAATCTAACAGTTTTCATGCATCACATAGCACATAATAACATACTCAACTTATATCTCATAATCATCGGACTAACATAACATATATGTTGCAGTTCACATTACAAGTATAAATATTGAGTTCCTTACACAATCAACATTCTTTACTCAATCAACGTAGTCATAAATTGACTTTAATGTTTCATACTTTCAACATATATAACACAACATGCTCTTTGCAATAAAGATTTAAAATAGTTCATCATCAAGTTCACATAGAAAATAAGAACTAAAAGACTTGCCTTGATCGTTGTTTACCAATAACAGATTAACAGCTTACAGCTATCTGCACTTCACGTGCCCTACACAATTATATAATCATGCACATCAACTATTAGTCACGTATCAACGCATAGTAGTTGTAATATAAACTTTAATCTACATCCCATAACCCTTCCTATTAATCAATACACAATGTTTAATTTGATTGTGTTAACTTTCAACTTATATCTCACTATATTTCTTCCTAGGTCATACCAGAAGTTCATTCAAGTGTTTAAGTCTTGTTAGGACTCCTTATTGGTTTATATTAACCACATTCCATATCTTATAATGTTCACTTCAATTGAATTAAAACAATTTTTAAGTTCATTAACACTTGTCACGGCGTTCCGACGTTCATTCGTTCATTCGTCACACACCCGATTCGTCTCTCTTATGTATGCGTAGTATACTTATACAACTTATCTAATACATCATTTATTAATGTTAAGCATCATTATATTTACTAATATTCATGTTTTATAACTTAGAACAACATATTTTATCGTCAAAAGCACTACACTTGCATACGTGCATGTCTGATTACCTCCGAATACATATCAATCCAAAAGATGGTCATTTTGACCCTTGTTCCCGATATCAAATTAAAAAACTTAAAGAATAAAAGTTGTAGGTCTATTCTTCCTCGTTCTGGATCATCTTGAATCTCCTCAATCGGAGTTCTTATGAAAATTTATGATCATTTTAGTAAAACATGACCATCAAATTTTTCTCTAACACTTGGTCAGCCTGCCCACCCCCTGCCGAAGCAGCACTTTTTGAACTATAAACCCCCGCCGGGGCGGGTATTCGCAGATCCCAATTCTGCAGTTTGTGTTCTTCGTGAATTTTTTTACTCTTTCTCCTCCTAACCTTCATAACTCGAGTTATATACATCCAAATCAGTTCGTTTTTGACTCTATGGATTCATAATTCATAAGACTACAACATACCAGAAAATTAACAATTTACAAAAATAGTAACTAACCTAAATCTTGACCCAAAACTCCTGTTCATACTCTATTTTTCATGTTTTAATATTTTTTAGTATAATCATTCACCACAAATTTGATTTCTAACCAAATCAATCCTTTTAACCTTTGTTGTTTCCGTTTTTCAACGTATTAACAACATCTATCATCAATTTAAAGTTTCCATCACAAATTCATCATCAATTTTAGTCTCAAAATAGACCAAAACATATATATGTTACCATAAAGCTCAAATTTCCTCATCTTAGACATGTCTCAATGAATTTAATTACTGAAAACTCGATTCTAAACAACATACAACGAATTATATACGCTCAAAAAAATACATATTACATATTCCTTAGATATTTAATCACCAAAAATCATCTTTTTGATGAAAACTCAAGAGAACATAACTAGAGTTAGGGCTAGATTATTACCTTCGGATTAGCTAGATAACATGGATAATCTTGTTCCTCCTTTGTTTCTTTGATTCTTAACCTTCACAAATTCTCAAGGAAATTCTTTTTCTTCTCTCTCAAATCTTTCTACACTCTCTTCTTTTCTTAGCTCTTTACAAAAGAATGTATGAGGGAATAAACTGACATAGGAAGTTAGCCACGTATAGTCAATGGTTATAAAAACCCAAAAGCCACAAGGCTTTGTTTGGCTTACTACTCCTAACCTCTTTTAATTTAATTTAATCATTTACTTATTGCATATATGGTACCCTTGTTACACCAAATTTAATTTAATTATTTAATCAATATAAACTCCACTTTATTTAACAAATCATTAACCTTCTAATTTAATTATTTAATTAAATTAAAATATTATCATCACATTAGCGTACTAAAATATGCATAAATTATAAAACTATTTATCATCAATTTATTTAATATCACCATACCTAAATAAATTATTCCATAATGATTTCCATGGAATATTTACTTATTCCATAAATATCTCAACTTAAATATTTATTTTATTCAATAAATATATTAACTATTTGCGAAACTCACAATCGTATTACATTAACATATTACAATAATATGTAATAAATTACTCTCTCATTTTATTAAAACAAATATATTTACATCAATTCACTATTTAAATTAAGTGAATTACTCACATTATTTATATAATAATTTCCATTGTCACAATAATAATTAAATTATACTCTCTCATAATATAATTTTAACTTAATCAAATTAACTAATATTACTCAGTTAATTTCCTTTTCATAACAATTACATTTTATTTCTTCAATAATTTAATTAACTATTAAATCTCTTTTTCTCATACATGAATATATAATTCTCTTAACACTAAATCACATATTTCACAATATATAACACATATATACACATACTCAAGCTCAAAACATCTTATAATAAGAATTTTATTTATAAAATTCTTATTTAAATAATTTTTAAAAATTCAGGTTGTCACATCCTTCCCTCCTTATAAGGATTCCGTAATCGGAATCAATGAAACCTTCTTAACTCGGATTACATTACACCTCCTTCAAAAAAATTATTGTAGAATAACTTCAACGCATTACCTTAATATAGGTTTTATATTTCTTATTCCATTCTTTTTCTCAATAAATTCTCGCAAGCTTTATTTTATAACATTTACTTAAACTTAATTATATTTTGAGTATTATATATTCTTTAACCCATTTATTATCTTTTTCTAAGTATCATTGCCACATACTCAATTCATAAACACTTGGGATATTACATTCACCCATTTTTCTAAGAATTTCGTCCTCAAAATTTTAATTTACTAATCTTCATTCATTTGATTTATCAAAATAGATTTTACGTTAATCTTTATTCTTCACTGGATTCTATAACCAGATTCTTTCTCTAAAGATTTTTTTAAAATCGTCGTATTCTTTACATCTTTCTCTTTTAAAAGTTTAACATTATCCTTCGATAACTTCATCCATTCACTCATCAGAATTTCTTTCATTTCTTGGAATTACTATGTTTTGCTTAATTTTCTAATCCTTTCCACTTTTACCTTTCAGAATAATAAGAATCTTCCACAATTGCTCAATAATTGGGAAGCGATATGAATAACTCAGGAATTTAAAAGATTTCAAATCATGTTGAGGGGTCATAAGACCTTGAACTCTTCTCCAGGTTTAATAGTGCATCACCACTATAAACCATCTTTAACAGAATGTTTAGCAATCATACAGACTAAAAACAATCTCTGCAAGTACTCTATGTGATCAGCCTATCGCACCCCTATGTCGTGCAAAACATATTACCTCTTAACATTGTAATGACTATATGCGTTATTTTCGGAACCATTGTGTTTGATAACATGTCCCCTTTTTATAGGGTTGTTCACCTTAGCTTCTTAACATATGAATCCACACAAAAATAATTTGGTTTGGCATGGTTTAACAAAGGACACTCAAAATTCATAAACATCTTTCAATATTCGTCTAGCTGAATCAAGTAGCATAGACTTCTAGCAACAACTTGGACATCAATCGAGATATATATTTATTCTTAACCAACTCTAGTTTGCATACATTTCCTAATTTAAAGAAAACCAAAAATCCCTTTCTTTCTCTTTTTTTTAAACATCTTTATTTGAATATCTTTTTAAAGTCAAAGAAAACCAAAAAATAATTTTATCACAATATTGTACTGTCTTAATGGCATATTAAGGATTCAGACATGCTACATCATACCATAGTGGGTTGACGATCCTATGATCACATCTAACACTAGGTTCAATTGCATTGATGACTCCCTCGGTTATTATTTCCACACCATATCAACTGATGCATATGATCTCAAAAACATATTTTGATAATTTCAAATCATTTTTTTCTAGCAGAAATAATTAGCATAGACACAAGAACAATAGCACTGTTTTAAAAAACCTATTGATTCAATCATCTGTTCCAACATTTTTCAAAAACAAAGAAATGTAACATCAGCACGAAGTTAATAAAATTTAAAAATCTAGCATAGCTAGAAGATTTATCCAATTTTCCTCCATCATCTTAAATCCTTACTCACTTCTTCGTTACTTAATCATTCTACTAATCTTTAGTACCATCAATGCTTACCATACCAAAAATTATTAGTTCTTACTTCATAAGTTCTATACCCAGTATAGTTCATCAAACTTACCACACTTTGGAAGTTCAGGAACTTGCCACAATAATATGAGTTGAAGAACTTATCCTAGTAATACGTAGTCCAAGAACCAATCAGGGACTGCCCATATGATTAGGGGTTCAAAAACTTACATATGATTATGAGTCATCAACTTACCATAAACATGAGTTATAAGAACTCGCACCTAGTCTTAATATCATATATCCTAATTTCTACTGTTTCTAACTATCAAATATAAATATGAGAAAAGAATCACCTTCTCGCCATATATATATCGATAGCGCGACACCAAAATTCAAGGATTATCAATGTGATAAATCGAGTGTAAGCACAAAACCTCCGCCCATACAAAGTTTTGTACAACTTAGTCATCACATGAGTCCTCAATTGAAATCCCACCTAACTCTATCTTGCTCTGAACTTGTTCTTTGCTAAACATAAATTTTCTGTATCTCATCATTTATAACTCCTCGTGAGTTTACCTCATACTATTTCATAGTAAATTCTCTTTATAGTGTTAAGCTATAATTATTCAATCAATATAGACCATCGGTCATTTTACGACTTAAACAAATCGCATCGTGATCTTATTCTAAAATTGCCTTCTTTATGATTCCTTTCTTATTTTATGATCATTTTGGTTTCACAGTCCTCATTAATTCTCTTTAATTATGTTGTCTTATGATTATTCAACTTAATTTTAACTCTCCAGGTTCTTCTTTGAACCCAAACATAATATCTTACCTCATTTCATAAGCATTCTCTGCATATATCATCAATTAAACTCTAATTGAGTTCATTATTATTATTTTAATCACCTTCATCTTGTAAACATCATCTTACTACCGGAGTCAGGTAACTCCATATTCATATCTTTTCAATACCTCAAGATTCTTCTTTTAATCTTCAAATATATATTTTAATCTCTTCTCTATACATTTGTTAAATTTATTTCTTATTGTTCAATCTCTAATTGAGTTAATTATTTACAATCTTCACCCTTCTTCTCTAAGGTTATAACCTAAGGTACTCCTACCTAAGGGTTATAACCTACAACTTTGATACCAACTATAACGACCCCAAAATTCATATAATTTAACTCTCGACTTCGGTCGTTAACAATACGTCTAACTTTTGATTTTTACATCATTATTCGATGTTAAACTTAATAAAATGCGGAATAATTTAAACTTTTTTGTCTTCTTACTTTAATTCCCTGAATCATAACCTTTATTATCTACACATCTCTGAATCAAATTCATTTTATGATTCGCTTCATCAGAGTTATTATATAAAATCTTACATTTCAGCTCGATATTCCTTATACATTGGGTAGCTCAAACTTTACAACTAAGTATGAAGTTTCACATCATAAATTATCAAGTAAATTTCTCAAAACCTTTATCTTTACCTACCTTTGAACCATACTTAGTTTATTACTCACTTTATTATAGTTATAAATAAAACTTACATCCAGGTTCAATACCTTTTATACATCGGGCAAAATTTAAACTTTATAACTCAACATCTATTAAACATCATACATTATCAAGTACATCATCTGGAACCTTAAACATGGTTCAAAATAATAACTCAAGCAAAGTATATAAATCTTCATACATTACATCTGATTCATGTCTTTCAAGTAGCACATAGCGTTACCTTGAATCCTTAACATGTAAAAGTGGTTGTTTGCAAGGTTGAGCTCGACAGCCCAGCAAATCTAACAGTTTTCACACACCACGTAGCACATAATAACATTCTCAACATACAGCTCATAATCATTGGACTAACATAACATACATGTTGCAGTTCACATAACAAGTATAAAGATTGAGTTCCTTACTCAATTAGCATTCTTTACTTAATCAATGTAGTCATAAATTGTCTTTAACGTTTCATACTTTCAACCTATATAACACAACATGCTCTTTGTAATAAAGATTTAAATCAATTCATCATCAAGTTCACATAGCAAATAGGAACTAAAAGACTTGCCTTGATCGTTGTTTACCAATAACAGATTAACAACTTACAGTTATCTCCACTTCGCGTGCCCTACACAATTATATAATCATGCACATCAACTATTAGTCACATAACAATGCATAGTAGTTGTAAGGCTTAAATATAAATTATTATCCTAAACTATAGGTCATATTCCACTTCGATGATCCACCTTTCAATTTTGTCAATTAGATGATTGAACTTTTAATTTTTTTTCCACTTTGATTCAATTGGAACTACCATATCACAAATTGATGATGTGGCATAGACATGTGGCATATTAGTTTTGATGTGGCAAAAAATAAATTATTTTCACTTAAATTTTATCATTTTAAACTTTCTAAAGGGCAAAATAGTAATCATGCATACATATTAGAAAGAAAAACAAAAATAAAAATCTAAAGGGTAGGACCCTTTTATTGATGAAACTACCAGAACTGACATGTATCAAAAATCATTACCAAAACCATCACATAGCCAGCACCCACCACCGTCATTATCGCGCACCACCATCAATACCATTTTTACACACCCAAATTCATTTCAACCCATTAATTTTCTCCTCTCTCAAGATCACCCAACAAATTATATCAACAACAACCAAATATCATAATTCATTTCAAAAATCAGAATCAAATATGGAAATGATATATATATCTCAAAAATTCAAAATAAAAAATAAGAGATTCTCAAAACCAAAATAATAAACATATGTTGCTGCTTCTTCGTCTTCATCTTCTCTTTTATTTATTTTCTCCCATTTTAAATTGGGAATTGTGATTTTTGTCAGCTATTTGCTAAGCATACTAGATCTAGGATTTTACATCAAAGATTTTATGGCAACAGCCTACCAAGGCCTCGAATCTACACCAACGTGAAGCTGAACGACGAACGGGTCGATCCACCAGTTCCGGTCCTCGACCCGCTGATGTCGTGGGCCGAAGAAGCCTACTGGTCCATGGGCGGCCTAAACTCCACGCGCCTCCACCTCCAAGGATGTATTGAAGGTAGTGCCATAGGCGTCGTTGTCTCCATCGCTGCTTCCTGCTCCATTGGCGATTAAGCGGAGGATGCGGATTTTGGTGGGTGAAGATGAAGAGAGCGAAGGTGGTGAGAGAGAATCTATTAAGCGCAGCCCGACGACAAAGCTTTAGGATGATTTTGATAGGGTGACTGAGGAGAGTGGTTTGAAGAGAAAGATTGGTAGATCTAAAGGGGTGGCGGCTAGGAAAATTTAGGATGATCTGAAGGTATGTAATCTATTTGATAAGATGGGTACTAACAATTTTTAAAGTTACTTTTAAATTAATTAATTACATTTAGGTGTTAATGATGGTCATGAATAATATTTTTATTATTATTTTTAACTAGTTATTTTGTTTTTTTTACATTTTTGCCCTTGTAATTTCATAAAATAATTTAAATTTAATATAAAGTCAATCTTCTCTTAACACATCAGAATTTGGATGACATGTGTTCAAGCCACATCAAGAAATTGTGACATGGCAGTTCAATTGAATCAAAGTGGAAAAAATTGAAAGTTCAATCATCTAATTGACAAAATTGAAAGGTGGATCACTGAAGTGGAATATAACCTATAGTTTAGGGTAGTAATTTATATTTAAGCCTAGTTGTAATATAAACTTTACTATACATCCCATAACCCTTCCTATTAATCAATACATAATGTTCAATTTGATTGTGTTACCTTTTGACTTATATCTCATTATATTTCTTCCTAAGTCATACTCGAAGTTCATTCAAGTGTTTAAGTCTTGCTAGGACTCCTTATAGGTTTATATTAAACACATTCCATATCTTATAATTTTCACTTCAATTGAATTGAAACACTTTTTAAGTTCATTAACACTTGCCACGACATTCCGATGTTCATTCGTCACACGCCCGATTCATCTCTCTTGTGTTTGTTTAGTATGCTTATACAACTTATCTAATACATCATTTATTAATGTTAAATATCATTATATTTACTAATATTCATGTTTTATAACTTATAACAACATCTTTTATCGTCAGAAGCACTACACTTGCATACGTGCATGCTCGATGCCCTCTGATTGCCTCTGAATACACATCAGTCCCAAAGATGGTCATTTTGACCCTTGTTTCTGACATCAAATAGAAACACTTAAAGAATGAAAGTTGTAGATCTATTCTTTCTCATTCTGGATCATCTTGAATCTCCTCAATCGGAGTTCTTATGAAAAGGTATGGTCATTTTAGTAAAACTTGTCCAGTCAGATTTTTCTCTAACATTTGGTCAGTCTGCCCACCCCTGTCGGGGTAGGGTTTTTCAGCTAGAAAATCCTGTCGGAGAGGGATTCCTGCTGGGGCGGCACTTTTTAAACTATAAACCCCCGTCGGGGAGGGTATTCGCATATCCCAATTCTGAAGTTTGTGTTTTTCGCGAATTTTTTGACCCTTTCTCCTTCTAACCTCCATAACTCGAGTTATACATATCCAAATCAGTCCGTTTTGGACTCTATGGATTCGTAATTCATAGGACTATAACATACTGGAAAATCAATAATTTACAAAAACATTAACTAACCTAAATCTTGATCCAAAATTCATGTTCATACTCTATTTTTCATGTATAATTTAACATGTTTAGCGTAATCATTCACCACGGATTCGATTCCTAACCAAATTAATCCATTTAACCTTTGTTATTTTCGTTTTTCAACATATTAACAACATCTATCATCGATTTAAAGTTTTCATCATGAATTCATCATTAATTTTAGTCTCAAAATAGACCAAAACATACATATATTACCATAAAGCTCAAATTTCCTCATTTTAGGCATTGATAAGTGGATTTAATATACACGATTCGATATTCATTTCAAGTTTAAATTCGTAGTTATCTTCTTGTTTTGTGTTCGTTTTCACACGTGTCATGTCATTTTATGTGTAGGGTGGTTATGGATGCGAGTGGTGAAGAAAGACGGAGTTTTGGAGCGAAAATGGAAAAACACAGGAAGTCGAAAAATTTCTTTAGTAGTAGCCATGCCCGCCGGGGCGGGCCTTTGTAAGATTGTACCCCCCGCCAAGGCGGGGTCTCGATTCCTGAAGTGTCATGTTGGCTTTTGAAGACTGCTGTAGCATGGATTGTTGGTTTTTTTTGTGAGGCGCCTGGACTCTAAATAAGGGGACCTCTACCAGAACGAAAGGAGAGCTGAATATTGCGTGAAAAACATAATTCACACAACAGAAGAAGGAATTAACAAAGATTAATCTCAGTTTTCTAAGCAAGCGTTGGAGGAGTATTTCAAGGAGATTTTCAAGACGATTGCGATTCTAGGCGACGTGAAGGTTGTTATTCAATATAATTCGTCTTAGAGTATTACTTGTGATTGAAAGAATGATTTCCATGATTTATTCAGTGTTTATTTCGTTTATTATGAACTAATTCACTATTTAGGCTTATGATGGATCTTCGAGTAAATCTATGATTTTTTAAACTTTGATTTCCAATTTAATAATCTATTTCCAATTTATCTATATTAATTTGAGTGTGAATCTATGAGTTGCCTGATCAATAATTCTTTGTGGATTTGTTTGGAATCGAGAGAGGATATTCAAATTTAGACCTAGTTGATATAGCATGTGTTCATGAATTTTGTGAATAGCTTAATCTTGATGAATGTTAGGGTAGAGATATGTTTGACATCGCATGTAATCGGATAGAGAACTTGTTCTTAAACCTTCTTTAATTGTAATTCATATAGAGATATAGTGAGTTAGTTGATTAAGGTGTTTATCAGATTTCTATCTTAATTGTAGATTGACGTTAATACGGTATTAGTGCATCGAGAGGTGGTTAATACTACGTTCGCGTTCTTGATTTATAAACTGGGATAGTGAATTGAATTGGAATAAAGGTGTTAAAATCAGAGTGAAGCTTAGGGTGAAATCATAAGTCTAATTCTCCATTAATTGTTTGAAATTCCAGATTTTTATATTGATGATTGGGATTTTATTTGTTTTTTAATTTAGTTTCTATAATTTTTAATCATTGAATTGGATAGTTTAATAAAATTAGGATTAATAGGAAATTGATAATTGTGAAGTTAAGTTTCTTACTAAATTATCTCTTTGGGAACGATACTCTATTCATCACTTTATTACTTGTTGACCACGTACACTTACGTGTTTTGCGCGTATAGATTTTACACAAGAGTTTTTGGCGCCGTTGCCGGGGATTATTTAGTATAAATCTTAATAGTTTTACAATATCAGTTTAATTAATTCAGTTTTACTTAGACATTTTTATATTTGTTTTGTTTCTTCTATTTCAGGTGTGGAAGCAGTTTATGCAAACTCGGTCTAAAAATCCAGATTTACTGCCTTTTAACGACGACATTGAGAAAAGGTTTCAGAGGTTGAGCAAGTAGATCAAGGAAACAAGAAAAGAATTTGAAACACCTGAGAAAGAAGAGGAAATGGCAGCCGAAGATCGGAAAACATTAAGGGACTACGCCACGCCCAAGGTGACTGAACTGCAATCAAGCATCACTAGGCCCGCAATAGCAGCGAATACATTTGAAATTGAGCCAGGGACGATACAAATGATTCAGAATTTTGTTCAGTTTGGGGATTGGCAAATGACGATCCAAACGAGCATCTAGTCAATTTTTTTGAACTATGTGACACCTTTAGGTTCAATGGGATGTCGGATGAAGCTGTGAAACTTCGATTGTTCCCATTCTCTTTACGGGACAAGGTGAAGAGCTGGTTACATTCTTTAAGATCTGGTTCGATAACTCTATGGGAGGATTTAGCTCAGAAATTCCTCGCAAAATTCTTTCCACCGGTGAAAACTGCAAAGATGAGAAATGAGATAACGATGTTTGAACATCAACATGGGGAGTGGCTATATGGGGATTAGGAGAGATACAAAGAATTTCTCAGAAAAAGCCCAAATCATGGATTGCCCAAGTGGCTGTAAATGAAAACCTTTTACAACGGGTTACATGGGAATCTCAGGACAAGTATTGATGCAGCGTCGGGCGAAGCATGCATGGCTAAGAGTTACGAGGAAGCATACGAGTTGATTAAAACCATGGCGGCTAATAACTACTAGTGGCCCACAGCAAGAATGACACAAGCAAAGGCAGCTGGGGTGTTAGAAGTAGATATTATGACAGCGATGCAAGCACAGATTTCTGCACTTTCAAAGATGTTGGAGTCTGTAACAGCAGCACAAGCACAACAAACATAGCAAGTACAGAAAGCGGTAATAATATGCGAGTTGTGCGCGGGAGAGCACCCAACGGAGTAATGTGCGATTAATCCATCAGCTGTGCAGTTCATCGGCAATTACAACAGAATTTCGTAAAACACATATCAGAACACATACAATCAAGGAAATAGGAATCATCTGAATTTCTCATGGAGAAACAACCAGCAAAATCAAGCTTCACGACAATCATATTCACTAGGATTTTAGAACCAGCAACAACCAGCTCAATATCAAGAAAGGAAATCCGATCTGGAGGAAGTGTTGGTAAAATTCATGACTAGCACCGAATTGGCTATAAAAAATCAAGCCACAGCTACGAAATCACAAGAGATGGCTATCAAAAATCTAGAGAATCAGATAGGTAAAATTTTGTTGGCATTGAATAACAGACCATAAGGGACATTACCAAGTGACACCGAGAGAAATCCTAAGGGTAATCACGAGCAGTGTCAAGCTATTATGTTGAGAAGTGGAAAATAGCTTGATGGTCAAGAGCCAGAAATTTCGGTTACAAATGAGGTTGAACCAGAGAAAGAAAATACATTGGGTGAGGTTAAGCAAGGGAACGAAAAAAACATGGAAAAAAATAGAACAGTTAACGAGCCAACTATTTATCCTCCCCCATCATTCCAGCAAAGAGTTCAAAAACAAAAATTAGACAAACAATTTGCCAAATTTTTGGAAGTTTTCAAGAAACTTCAAATCAACATACCATTAGCAGAGGCCCTAGAACAAATGCCGAGCTACGCAAAATTTATGAAAAGGATTCTGTCAAGGAAGAAGAAATGGGAAGATTTTGAGATTGTGGCAGTAACAGAGGAGTGTAGTGCAGTATTACAGCAGAAATTACCACCAAAACTCAAGGACCCGGGGAACTTCACTATCCTATGCACAATCGGGAGTATGCATTTCAGTAAGTGTTTATGTGATTTGGGGGCAAGTGTAAACCTGATGCTATTGTCAGTATACTTAAAATTGGGTTTACCTGCACCAAGGCCGACGAACATTTCATTATAATTGGTAGATAGGTCAGTCACATATCCGAGAGGCATAGTAGATGACATTTCAGTGAAGGTGGATAAGTTTATATTCCCTGCGGACTTTATCATTCTGGATTTCGAGGAGGATAAGTAAATACCGATTATCCTAGGGAGACCTTTCTTGGCTACGGGAATGACACTCATAAACGAGCAAAAAGGAGAACTTACTATGAGAGTCCAAGATCAAGAAATCAAATTTAATGTGTTCAAGGCCATGAAATTCCCTACGGATGAGGAAGAATGCTTTTGAATGGATTTAATTGAGCAAATCATCAGTGAAGATATGAGCTAGAGTTTGGTCAACGATCCATTAGAAATAACCTTACTAGGAGATGAGGAAAAGGACGACCCAGAATTTGTGGACTTCTTACATATGTTAGACTCATTGCCACGAGTTAGCAGATTCAGAGCACCGTTTGAACCTTTGCACACGGAGGAAAAAACTGCTGAAAAATTGAAACCATCATTGGAGGAGCCACCAACATTGGAGCTTAAGCCACTTCCTAAATATCTCAGGTATGCGTACTTAGGAAATTCAAATTCTTTACCTGTAATTATTTCTATTGCACTTAACAAATTGCAGGAAGAAAAGTTGCTGAGGGTGCTTAGGGATCACAAATCAGCGATTGGTTGGACGATTGTAGATATAAGGGGAATTAGTCCTTCATTCTGCATGCACAAGATTCTGATGGAGAATGATGCAATACCGTCGGTGGAGCATCAACTTTGACTTAACCCAATTATGAAGAAAGTGGTAAAAAAGGAAATTCTGAAATTATTGGATGCCGGTATCATATATCCAATTTCTGACAGTAACTGGGTTAGTCCGGTTCATTGTGTGCCGAAAAATGGGAGAATGACTGTGGTATAGAATGAGAACAACTAGTTAATTCCAACAAGAACAGTTATAGGATTGAGGGTGTGCATCGATTATAGGAGATTTAATAAGGTAACCCGAAAAGATTATTTCTCGCTCCCTTTATTGATCAAATGTTAGACAGATTAGCTGGACATGAGTACTACTGTTTATTGGATAGATACTCGGGCTATAACTAGATCGCCATCGCTCTAGAGGATCAAGAGAAGACAACAGTTGCATGCCCTTATGGCACATTTTCATTTAAGAGGATGTCATTCGGGTTATGCAATGCACCTGCAACTTTCCAACGGTGTATGATGGCCATTTTTTCGGATATGGTGGAGAAGAATGTTGAAGTCTTCATGGACGATTTCTCGGTCTATGGAGACAACTTTGATACTTGCCTAAGGAATCTGGTCATGGTATTGCAGCGATGTAAGGATACAAACCTCATACTCAATTGGGAAAAATGCCACTTCATGGTTGAAGAAGGCATAATTTTGGGCCATAAGGTGTCGGCTCAAGGATTGGAGGTGGACAAAGCAAAGCTGGATACGATCGAGAAACTGCCTCCACCGAGCTCCGTTAAGGGGATTAGAAGTTTTCTGGGGCATATTGGGTTCTACAGGAGGTTCATAAAAGATTTCTCTAAAATTCCAAAACCTATTTGCAGTCTTTCAGAGAAGGATGTTACTTTTAGTTTTACTACGGAATGCAAGTCAGCGTTTGAATTGTTGAAGAAGAAATTAACTGCAGCCCCCGTAATAGTCGCACCGGACTGGAATATGCCATTCGAGCTTATGTGTGATGCAAGCGACTATGCGATTGGGGCTATTTTGGGACAAAGACATGATAAGGTGTTTCACGTCATATACTATGCAAGCAAAACACTCACAGAGACTCAAATAAATTACACTACCACGGAAAAGGAATTGCTTGCAGTGGTGTACGCGTTTGACAAATTCTCGGCATACTTGATCGGGACCAAGGTGATAGTCTACACGGATCATTCGGCGATTCGGTACCTAATAGCGAACAAAGATGCTAAGACATGCCTTATCCGTTGGATTCTCCTACTTCAAGAGTTTGACTTAGAGATTAAAGATAGAAAAGGAACGGAGAATCAGATTGCCGACCATTTATCACGGCTGGAAAATCCGGAGAAAAAGGTTGAAGATAGATGCGCAATTAATGAGTCATTCCCAGATGAGCAACTTTTTGGGTTAAATGCAGAATTTCCTTGGTATGCAGACATCGCGAATTATCTGGAGAGCAACATGCTTCCTCCTGATCTGACACGACAACAGAAAAAGAAATTTCTTCATACGTCAAGTGGTAAATATGGGATGAGCCTTATTTATTCAAACAGTGTGCCGACAAGATGATTATAAGGTGTATCCCCTACAGTGAAGTGCACAACATACTGCAAGAATGCCACTCATCGGCATATGGGGGACATTATGGGAGTGAGCGCACCGCAACAAAAGTGCTTCAAACCGGATTTTATTGGCCAACATTGTTCAAAGATGCCCACCAATTTGTGAAAACATGTGATAGATGCCAAAGGGTGGGAAATATCTCCAAACGGAATGAGATGCCCCTACAAACAATTCTTGAAGTGGAAATCTTTGATGTATGGGGCATCGATTTCATTGGGCCATTCCCTTCGTCTTTGAGCAATCAGTATATTGTACTCGCAGTGGATTACGTCACAAAGTGGGTTAAAACTGCAGCTCTACCGTCTAACGATGCCAAGGTGGTCCTCAAATTCCTACAGAAAAACATTTTCATTAGGTTTGGCACGCCAAGAGGAATAATCAGTGACGAAGTATGGGGTTAACCACAAGGTGGCTACAACGTATCATCCTCAAACAAATGGACAGGTTGAGGTATCAAATAGGGAAGTTAAGAAGATATTGGAAAAAGTCATAAATTCGAGTCGGAAAGATTGATCACTTCGGTTGGATGACGCATTATGGGCTTACCGAACTACATACAAAACATCAATCGGGATGTCACCATATCAACTCCTGTACGAAAAAACATGTCACTAACTAGTGGAGCTACAACAAAAGACCTACTGGGCAATTCAGAAATTGAACTTTGACCAATCCGCTGTGGGAGAAAAGAGGCTACTCCAACTAAATGAGCTCAACGAATTTTGACTTCAAGCATACGAGAACGCCAAGCTATACAAAGAAAAGGTGAAAAGATGGCACGATCAAAAAATTATGCATCGAACATTCGAGCCAGGTCAATCAGTCTTCTTGTTCAATTCACGGCTGCGATTGTTTCTAGGAAATCTTAAGTCGTGATGGTTAGGACCATTCATTATAAAGCGAGTATTCTCTCATGGCACCGTTGAACTCTACAGTCGTAATCCATTAGAGACGTTCAAGGTCAATGGTCAACGAATAAAGCATTACTAGGGTGGCGAATCAAATTGGGATGTCGTCAACATCACCCTCGCTGATACACTGTAAAACAAGGAGTAGTCAGGCTGAACGACTTAAAATCAAGCGCTAATTGGGAGGCAACCCAATATTTTGTTATTTTTTGTAGTTTTATTTATAATTGTTAGGATGTAGTTTTTATTAAGCACTAGGTAGGTATTCTCAATTAAACGTTTCGCTGAAAACTCAAAAAAATCATACTCCAAGTTGTCAATTGTGACACCCCCAAATTTGGTACTTCTATTTCCACAGTATTTGGTGTTCACTGTACAAACATCGTCCATCTATCTACCCATAAATAAATGCAAACCATGTAATAGATAGAAATAATAATAAATCTCCCCTTATGGGGTTACATCAACTACATAATAAATAAATCCCAGGTTACTCTAACCATAAATCATCTGTGCAGAAACATAAACAAATAAGTCTTAAGTAACATAAATTCTAATTATCATTACATAACCACATAAATAATCAATCTCCATTAATTGCTAAGCTTGCCCTTGCCTTTACTAGTGGAAGGTTCGTCTACTCTTTCGTTCTTAACTGCAATGTTATTATTACGCAAGAGTGAGCATGATTGCCCAAAAGTATAATAATATAACAATGAATAATAACATGCGAGAGAAATAATAAATTCGAATATAAAAGCTCAACTTTTGAATCAAGAATGAATAACAAGAATCAAAAGAAATTCTTAGGGTCATAAGACCTTGAACTATGTCCTAGGTTATCAAGTGTTATACCTGAAACCTTTAACAGTCATAAGACTATAGATTTTTCTACTCGTACTTAGGGGGATCAGCCCTTAGTACCATACTGTGCACAATATCTTAACGCTGACGCATAAGTAATCCCCTATACAGGGTTGTTCATCTTAGTTTGACATTCGAGTCCGCACCAATGGAAGTTTGGTTTGGATAATTCATCAAGGGTTCTGAAGTTTAGAACGCTCATCAACTATGGACTAGTCGAATCATAAAGTGTTCGCAAGTCTAACAAGGTTTAACAATAATTGATAACTTAACTTGAATAGAATCTCAAAAGGTATACAATAGAATAAGTATTGTATAACAACATCATGCTTAAAGGATTAATAGGCTTTAATATAATAAAACAGACTTGATCAATAATAAAGAGAACTTGCTCAATGTAGAAAGGTGAATTAATCAACTTATATAACGATAACAAGTAGGGTTATGAAACTTGCCTCGTGCATAGATTACACTTTAATTAAACTCGTTCCTTGATTTAAATCCTACATATCATTTACGTTCACAATACCAGTCAATTACAACATACTAAACATCATAAGTTTATTCTTTTGTCTAACTCGAATTCATGACTATACTTAGTTAATTACTACACTTATCATCAAAAATTAGATTTCACGAACAATAAGCTAACTATGCATTCGATCATTCAATTCACACATAATTGTGTTATGGACATGTTAAGAATTTATTTTAACACCTCATTATATGTCTAACAAGTTTTCATGATCAATAGACTAAGTTAATAACACATTGCTAGACTTAAACATTTTAAAAACTCATTTCTGGCCAATCTGCTAAGTGGCGCTGCGGCGCCACTGTTGTACTATGTCTTGGCGCTGCGGCGTCGTGGCGCTGCGGCTAGAGACTTGGCGCTGCGACACGGGACTTCAGTTCTGGAGTTGGCGCCGAGGCGCGAAACTCCTGATTTTGATTCTCAGTTCGCGAAGAACACAGAGTTTAGCGAAATAAACCCTACATGATCATTAATTCTCCAAATTAAACATACCCACATGTTAGAATTCATATATAATCAATACCCAACATTTATAGAGTTATTTTAACCCATAAAACACATAATCACAGAATTAAATTATGCAACTTGTACTGTTCTTGATGTTCTTAATGATTTTTGAACAAAAACATAGAATTTAATACTACGGATTCGTTATAAGACCAAATACAACCATTGAAGTTTCGTTTTGTTCGTTTTAGCATGCATAATCATATACAAGTGGAAATTTTATAGAACAATTTATGTTTGAGATATTAAAGTCATGTATAAGGCCATATGGCCATATAACATATTCTGTAGCTTTTGAAATAACCAAATACGATATATTTTCATGAAACAGATAATATGGTTTATGCAATATATATATATATATATATATATATATATATATATATATATATATATATATATATATATATAACATGTTATACTACTCGAATCATTACACATATCCCTATAACAACATCATTTTCCCAATTACAGAGACTTACAGAATGTATGAAAGCCATTTTTTATAAAACTAAATGACTTAAACTATGAAAATTGGGTTGGAGAGAATTACCCAAAGCGTAGAGTGAATTAATTGGAGATGAATTCCTTCTGATTCTTCCTGACTCTCACAAATCTCTTAACAACTCTCTAAATTCTCAAACTCACTCTCTTTTCCCTCTCTGTTTTATGCCAGACTTAACCAAATAATGAAAAAGAAGAAGGCGTAAGAAATAAATAGAAAAGGAACTGACGCGTTGTGGAGGTCAGTTACCTATCATGGGTAACTGCTCCCAACCTCCCTTAGTGCCATGTTTGCTGTGATAACCCCGAATCCGGTCCCGAATCGCCGCGGACTCGGTACGCTATTTCTATCACTATTTGCGGAAGATATAAACATAAATTGTTTATACATTACATTACACACTATTCCCCAAGGTCGAGTAACCTTAACTTATTACACATTTCCTAAAATATCTATTACACAATAATATTTATCAAATACATTATTATAAACTAGCCGCACGTTTTAGCCCAAGTAGAACTTGGCTTTAACCTTTTTCCTGTGCCCGAACATGTTCACTTTATCTGCAATGTTTATCATGATATAGCAAGGGTGAGCATGAAAGTTGCCCAGCAAGTTTATTTACAATAATTTAACGATATATCATGATTGAAGAGTATGAATAATTGGCTAGCTATAATTCAACAATATAATTGTGAACTAGCAGGAATAAAATTTTGACTGAACAAGTATTTTACATGAACAAACATTTCTGAACCAACTGGTAATGAAGGTGATCAGCCTTTCATACCTGACTTATACATGCAAGATGTACAGAGTACAAATTTCATGGCAATCGGTAATAATTAACCATAAGCTTGAAGAAACTACTCTTATTAGAGTTAAGTACAAGAAAAACTTGCCTGAACCGTTGATTACCGCACGCAATTAATAACGCTTAATCCGAAGACCTAATATTAATAATATAGATCTCCAATATTAGAATAATATCATCACAGTAATATAATGTTATATTCTTATACACAGAATAACCTAAACACATAGCACATAAGCCTATCAGTCTTTAACACACATAAGACTAGGTATCAAGTCAAACTATTGCAGTCTGAGTTGAACCCGACACAATTCTATCATCCCGACGGTCTAGTCGGACAATACTCGAGTTTAAGTTCAATTAAACTCTTCTTGAACACTTAACCCTTGACACATAAAATTCCTTATCAGACAAAACATTATTCCTAAGCTCGTAATAATTTTCGGATAATTATTACCATTTATCAATATTTTTCAATCATTAAAACCGTATTTAAATGAATTAAATACCACAAAATTCCTTAATCATTAATATTTATTTAATATAAAATATTAATGAAAATTATTATCTAATATTATAATATAATTATAATATATCAAAGTATTTTTAATACCTTAAAATCATAATTATATGATTTTTAAACCATTAAATCCATTATCCGATAATTGCTATTAATATTAAAATATTAATATTTTCATGCCAAAATATCAAAAGTTACATTTTATAACTTAAAATATTTTTATAACACTTAAATCATTTTAATATGATTTTTAAAACATTAATTCCATTTTTCCTTAATTTATTTAATATATTTATTAAATAAACTAATTACCATTAATATTAAAATATTAATGAATTTCATCACAAAATATCAAAAGTTATGAAAAATAACTTAAAATATTTTCTTTTATCATAATATTATTTTTCATGATTTTTCATGAATTAAAAACTATTTTTAAATAATTTATTTAATATTATAATTAAATAAATACCATTTATATTCTAAAAATATTAAATATTTTTGAAATATACTCAAAATAGTTAAAAACTATTTTTCAGGCATTAATATAATTTTTCATAATTTATTTTGTATTTTTAATAATTAAAAACTATTTTTTTCTAATTTTTAATTAATTTCCGGATTTTATTAAATAATCTGTCGCTAAAGGCCTATAGCGACACTTGTCTGTCGCTATAGGTGTTCTTCAGTGTTCTTGGTGTTCTTGACACACAACGAGGATCCTTGTTTGACCAGATTTTTATCTACGTTCGGATCGATTTCTGGGACTGTTATTGACTTCATATTGTAGTATTTATGTAATACTACAACTAACTATCAAGTTTCATGGCAATACAACAACGGAGAATCAAGATCTGGGCAGCCAAACTTTCTGACAAACGTGTTCTTCATTTTCTGGGTTACCCAGAAAATGAAGAACAGTCAAGGTGTCTTCTTTGATTCCTTATAACTTAGTGATCGAGCAACTTTTGTGCGATCTATCACTTCCAGTATGTACAAAACATGCAGCTCTATAACTATAACACTTAATCTACGCATAAAAACATCAGATCTAACATTAAATGGTCGGTCAAAGTATGATATAAAACTCGCATATGAAGATTTCTGGGTTTTCCAGAAATCCTCAAGAACAGCCGGTCAATGGTAGTTTGACCTCGATTTTCTGCCGTTTCAGTTATGATATAAATGATCTTATGACTTTAATGTGTAGTCTACATACCATTCTACCACTAATCAACAACAACTTGGCCTAACGTCTAACACACAGCAAGATCAAAGGCTCGAAATAGCTTGTCAGACGTCTGGGAATTCTGGGTTTTTCCAGAAACCAGTTTTTCGTGAACGGTCAACTACCTTTGACCTCTTATATCTTTCGATCTGGACATGATCTGGACTTGATTCAAGTCTCAGATTCAAGAGCTAACAACAAAGAACAGATCTATAACATTAAACACAACTAAACATTAACAGACAAAGATCTAGAGTCCCTGACATATGACTGTCAGGCCATATTTTTCCCATTTTCCAGATTTCTATAAACATTAAATCCGAGCCTCTAGGTGTTATGGATTCATGATCCAACAACCCAGATCTCTAATTGACACCTTAAAACACTATATTAACCAATCAATTACAACAAACAACATAAGATCAAAGATTTCGAAATTTTAGGGATTTATACCTTTTTAGCTTTAATTTCCAAATCTGACTTTTGATTCTGACTTTGGTTTGCTGATTCAAGATCATGGATCATCTTTTCACTCTCCCTCACTCCAATTTTCGGATTTCTAGAGAGAGGATTGCTTGGGAGAAATGAAATAATGTGACCCCCTTTCTCTCTCTTAATCTTTTATATCAATTAGATTCATTGTATGTTGCTTGCTTGGAGGCTGATGTGCTGGATTTGCTGGCCATTTTGTCAAAGGCTAATGCTAGGCTAGGGCTAGGGTTGCTCACCAAACACAAGATCTTGGCCAAGATTGCAAGTTTCTTCAATTAATACATAAAAGGGCATTTATGTACTTTCCATTTTTTCTAGATTTTGCATGAATTGCACACCCTTAGGGTTAGGGTTTGGATCATTGGGAGTTTAGGGTTTGACCCTAAAAATTTAGCAACTTAGTTTCTAACATTTTCCAAATTTTCGGTTATAAAAATTGGAATATTAACCTTTAAAAATTATAATTAGAGTTTACTAATTATATTTAAAATTCCTTAATCATGCTTTAATCTTTTTAATTAGGATTAATAATTCCTAATTAGAATTGCTAATTACGCAATTAGGGTCAAAATGGTCATTAGGGTTTATAAACCGCTAATTAGGGTTCCAAAATTTCAAATTAGGGTTTGTTAATCAATTAACTTTTTACCCTAATTAATATTTAATTAATAGCACTAAAGCATTAAAATTCTTCGTTATAATCCCAGATTAGGGCTTAACTTTAACAGAATCTGAAACTAGGATTTTCAGATCTGATATTAGGGTTTCAAATTTGGAATTAGGGTTTTGTAATCAATTTGTCAAGATTAACCCTAATTAATCTTTACTTATTTACACTTATGCCATTAAGTTCCCGATTTAGGGTTTCATGCACTGATTTAGGGTTTCGGATTCCCGGAACTGAAACTAGAGTTTCCAGAACCGATTTCTAGGATTTCTTATTAACCGCTAGGGTTTTCTAACCGAACGTTTTCGTTCTTAATATATTCTTAGGGTTTGTTACAGATATAATTTATCTGGTCAACCCTTAACCCTTAACCACATTTTGAACACATCATTAACCATAACACAGAACATAATCACATAAACAATTAATCCTGAATAATTCACTTATTCCCTTTACAGAATTTTGAAATCCTCAAAATTCAATCCCAATAACATTAAACGCATACACTTATTTTCTGTCTAGGTCTAATATTTGACCTTAAATCAATCATTTAAGATTTTTTTCTAAATTGCCCAAATTTTCGGGTTGTCACATTTGCCTAGTTAGAATAGGTTTCAAACCCATTAATTTAATAAAACCTAATCATATAGTTTAAATAATGTTACACTCTTTATAAAATAAGTCCAATATTTTATTTAATTTACTTTAAATAAAATATAATAATTTCTCATAAATTCACATAGTCACCTAATTAAATTTCTCATTAATAAATAATGTCAAATTATTAACTCTCTAATTAATAATTAAATTAATTAAAATACCAATAGGCTTATTAAATATTTCTTTTAATACAATAAACTCACATAATTACATACATCGAATAATAAAATTCTCCACATTAATTTAATAAATGTAACACATATAATTAAATTAATCTATCACAACTTCACCAATTAATCATTTAATCTAATAATTAATTCATCGAAAAAAATATTTAATAAATATTAAAATTAATTATAAAATCTCGGTTGTCACATCTTTCCACTCTTAAAAGGATTCTGTCCTCAAAATCACAACTCAAACAATTCGTCCCGTTACATTCTCCCCCCTTACAAAGATTATGTCCCCAAAATCGCTTATAACAATCTAAGTAAATAAATGAGGATAATTTTTTATCATATTCTCTTCGAGTTCCCATGTAGCTTCTTCAGCGTTGTGGTTCCTCCAAATTACCTTAACAGAATGTATTACTTTATTTCTCAGAACTTGTTCTTTTCGGTCGACAATTTGAATAGGAATTTCTTCGTAAGATAAGTCTTTGTCGAAATGTAGGGGTTCATATTCAATCACGTGCTTGTAATCGGGTTTGTAGGGTCGTACGACTGAGACATGGAAAACGTTGTGGACATTCTCTAGAACTGGAGGTAAGGCTACCTCAAAAGCAACTTCTCTGACCCTTCTCAGAACTTCAAATGGTCCAATGAATCTTGGGCATAATTTCCCTTTCTTTTCGAACCTGATCTTTTCATTCCAGGGAGAGACCTTTAAAAATACATAACTACCTGGCTCAAACTGAACAATTTTACGGTGTGGATCGGCGTACTTCTTTTGTCTATCTTGAGTTGTTGTCAATCTTGTTCGGATCACTTTGACTATTTCTGCTGTTTATTGAATCAATTTTGGGCCTAGTAATTGTCTTTCACCCACTTCATCCCAGTATAGCGGAGATCTACACTTTCTGCCGTATAACGCTTCATAAGGTGGCATGCCAATACTAGCGCGATAACTGTTGTTGTAACCAAACTCTATGAGCAGGAGATGATCATCCCAATTTCCTTTAAAGTCTATTATACAAGCTCTTAACATATCTTCCAATGTCTGAATTGTTCTTTCACTCTGTCCATCTATTTGAGGATGATATGTCGTACTCATTCGCAACTATGTACCCATGCATTCTTGTAGACGTTTCCAGAAGTTCGACGTAAAACGCGGATCTCTGTCAGAAACAATTGACACCGGAACTCCGTGCCTTGAAACAATCTCTTTCATATATAACCTTGCCAACTGATATAAGTTGAATCTTATTTTGATTGGAAGGAAGTGTGTGGATTTCGTCAATCGGTCAACAATAACCCATACTGCGTCGTAGCATTTCTGAGTTTTCGGTAGGCCAACCACGAAATCCATCGTAATATGTTCCTATTTCCATTCTGGAATCTCTAAAGGTTGTAGTAACCCACTCGGCCTCTGATGTTCTGCGTTAACTTTCAAACATGTCAGGCACTTGGCAACACATTCTGCAACCTCTCGTTTCAAATTTGGCCACCAAAAGTGTTGTCGAAGATCTTTGTACATCTTGGTACTACCAGGGTGAATTGAATATCGTGAGTTATGAGCCTCACTCAAAATTTCTTCCTTAATCTCTGGTACTGGCGGTACCCAAATTCTATTCTCAAACCTCAATATTCCTTCCTTATCCATCTTGAATCTTGATTCGGTTCCTTCGGATATCTTCTTCTTCACTGTTTTACATTCATCATCCTGAAGCTCAGCCTCCTTAACCTTGTCTAGTAGAGTTGTGCCAGATTACATCTGGAACAGCTTCTCGTCAACCTCCATAGGATACTTCACTTCCAATTCCAGCTTTTCCATTGCTAAAATTAACTCCTCCTGAGCGGTCAACATCATCAATTTCTCCCAACCTTTTCTACTTAGGGTGTCGGCCACCACATTTGCCTTACCCGGATGGTATAGAATCTCACAATCATAGTCCTTAATTAACTCCAACCACCTTCTTTGGCACATGTTCAAGTCTTTCTGTGTAAAAATATATTTCAGACTCTTGTGATCTGTATATATATCACACTTCTCTCCGTACAGATAGTTCCTTCAGATTTTCAAAGCAAAAACCACTGCAGCTAACTCCAAGTCGTGGGTCGGATACCCCTTCTAATAATCTTTTAGTTGTCGTGACGCGTACGCAATGACTCTACCGTTCTGTATAAGCACACAGCCAAGTCCTTTATGCGACGCATCGCTATATACCAAAAAATTTCCTGTATCATCTAGAAGAGATAACACAGGTGCTGAACTTAACCTCTTCTTTAATTCTTGAAAGCTTTCTTCACACTTCTCCGTCCAAACAAATTTCATCGATTTCCTAGTCAAATTCGTCAACGGAGTTGCGATCTTGGAAAAATCTTGAACGAATCTTCTGTAATAACCCATTAATCCAAGAAAACTTCTTACTTCCGACGGTGTCTTCGGCTTATCCCAATTAATTACAGCTTCGACTTTGGAAGTATCCACCAAAATTTTGTCCTTATCAATCACATGTCCTAGAAATTGTACCCTTTCGATCCAGAATTCAGATTTTGAAAACTTGGCATACAACTTCTCCCTTCTCAGTATTTCTAATGTTAATCTCAAATGCTCTTCGTGTTCTTCTTTGGTTTTCGAATATATCAAAATGTCGTCTATAAATACCACTATGAATTTGTCCAAAAACGGCTTGAACACACCATTCATTAGTCCCATAAATGCTGCAGGAGCATTCGTTAGATCAAATGACATTACCGAAAATTCGTAGTGACCATATGGTGTTCTGAACGCTGTCTTTGGTACATCCTCTGGTCTCACCTTCAGTTGATGATAACCGCTTCTCAAGTCTATCTTGGAAAAGTATCTCGCTCCCTTCAACTGATCAAACAAGTCGTCGATTCGTGGTAATGGATATCTATTCTTGATCGTGACCTTATTCAGTTCTCTATAGTCTATGCAGAGCTGCATTGTCCCATCCTTCTTATTTATAAATAAAACCAACGCTCCCCACGACAATACGCGTGGTTGTATATACTTCTTGTCTAGTAATTCTTGTAGTTGGACCATCAGTTCTTTCATCTCTACCGGTGCCATTCGGTACGGTGCCTTCGATATTGGAGCCGTTCCTGGAGCCAAATCAATCACAAATTTAACTGCTCTATCTGGAGGAAGTTCTGGCAAATCATCTAGAAATAAGTCTGTGAAATCTCTCACTACCGGTATCTCCTCTATTTTTGGATTCTCTTTACGACTATCGACTATGTAAGCTAGATATCCTACACAGCCTTGCCTTAACAACCACTTGGCCTGCATCATCGTCAGATAACTCGCTTGTCTAGGCGACTTACTACCATAAAACATAAACTTTGACGGAGTCATAAGGTTAATACGCTTCTTCTGGCAGTCAATTACCGCCCCATAATTGGATAACCAGTCCATACCCAAAATAACGTCAAATTCCCCAAGTCGAATAGGGATAAGATCTACGTTCATGATATTACCCTTAATATCCACTCTACAGTTCTTATGCATGTACTTAACAGGGATTATTTCTCTATTTGTAATTTCTATGTTCATGGGGTATTCTAACGCCTCCTTAAGAAATTCTAAGTTCTTAGCAAAGTCATCGGATATAAATGAACAATTAGCACCCGAATCAAATAATACATAAACATTAACTTTATTGATCGGAATGATACCTGACACTACATCGCGAGACTTTACTGCATCCTGCACTGTCATGTTGAATGTTCTGGCAGTCGGTCGGTTAGTTGCGGTTGGTGTTGCGATAGTCAGAGTGCTTCACCTGGTATTTCCTCTATTTCCTCCTGAACTCATTCCCCCAGATCCCTTCTTAGGACAATCCCTTGCAAGATGATCCTTTGAACCACAAGTGAAGAAGGAACCCTTCTTTGGGTTTGGACGGTTTGGTGCTATGTGGCCTTCCTGACCACAATTGTAGCACACTCGCTTCCCTTCCATGCAAACTCCCAAATGAGCTTTCCCGCAGCTTGAGTACGCTTCGATCTTCTTCTTCTATCCTCCTTGTTGAGTTCCGGCCGACGAGTTATTCGTCCACTTCCTCTTCTGATTATGGCTACCCCCAGTGCTACTTCCACCAGTCTTGTTATTACCTTTATTCTCACTCTTCTTCTTCTTCTTCTTCTTCTTCTTCTTCTTCTGCTCTTGATTATACTTTGTTACTGCATCGCTACCACCCTCAGCGAGTATGGCCTTCTCTAACACTCCAGCAAAAGTATTCAATTGGAACATTGACACCTTGCTATACAACCAGGGTTTCAGTCCCTGCTCGAAAGGTCTTGCCTTCCTCTCATCGGTATGTACTTAGTATGTGGCGAACCTAGCAAACTCATTGAACCTTGCCGCATAATAAGCTACTGACATATTTCCCTGTTTCAACTCTAGAAACTGAACCTTCATCTGATTTTGTGAACTGGTCAGAAAGTACATCTCGAAGAACATCTCTTTGAATCTTTCCAAGGTTATTACACCTTCACCTCCCCATACTTTATTTGTCTGCCACCAATAGCTGGCTTCGGACTTCAGCATGAACGTCACATACGCAGTTTTCTAGTCCTCCCTTGGCCTAGCCACATCGAACACCTTCTCCATCTCCATCACCCAGGTCTGAGCTTCGATTAGGTTTATAGAACCCTTAAACTCTGGCGATCCCACCGCCTTGAAGTCCTTAAACGAGGTATTTGGTGGAGCTTGTGGTTGATTGTTAAGTGCTCCAGCTAAAAGGTTCACCAATTGCTGAACAGGGTTAGCATTGACATTATTGTTGTTATTCCCTGACTCTTCTTGTGTTTGCTGACGGTTTTGTCTTCTTCTAGGCGGCATATTTCTGTTAAGAATATTCTCTTATTAGGTCTTTATTCAATTCCTCAAACATTTAAGGCTTAGCTAGAACATTTAATTATAATTCACTTAACACATCAATTTAAATAAACTTTGACATTTCATTCAATTCAAAAGTTTTAACATCATAAGATAGCGTCATTGCTATTTACATCAACTATCCCGAGATAAAGAATCTACAAGATTTAAAACATCAAAATATTCCTTTGTTTATAAACACATCGGAATTTACACCATTAACTACCAAATAGTTTTCACATAATTAAACTAATACTATCACTGTCTGTCAAGACGCTGAATAGCCTTGCTACGCTCTTGTTCCATGATGCGAGACGTCATCCTGCGATCCAGCATGTACGATTGAAGTCCTTCAAACTGGATGGGGTACCTCAAAACTCGATCTTGGGCCTCATCCATTGCATGATTAAGTGTGGAGTATGTCTCCCTAAGCTTCGCCTTCTTTGCACGACCATCCTCTTACGCAAGATCAGCACGACGTGATTCTCTCACCCAGCCTTCCTCTGCTATAATCAGCCTTTCAGAGCTTTCCTTCAGTTCCTTCTTCAACTTTTCTATCTTTGTGGTCTTATCTTCGGTTTGACATTTCTCGTGGACCAAATCTCATTCTACATTTCCCCGTCGTGAGTGAAGAGTCGAAATCTCTCTCTCCTTCTGCTCTAGAGTAATCTGCTGAATAATAGCTCACTCAGTCAGATCCTGCACCTCATCTCGTAACTCCACATTACGGTCGTATAATGTGTCGTACATCTTAGCATCAATGGAGTGCTGTGGAAACTCCTCTTCTTCCTCTTCCTCGTCAAATTCCTCCCTAGGATCAGTCTCAGGTTCATGCTCCTGACCAACAACGGTGATCAGTGGAGATGACTCCCTTTGTACCAACTTTTCCCTAACGACATGATTGTCTCTAGGCTCCTCAATAGCTCGCTCAGTCAGAGCCTGCACCTCATCTCGTAACTCCAAATTATGATCGTATAATGTGTCGTACATCTCAGCATCAATGGAGTGCTGTAGAAACTCCTCTTCTTCCTCTTCTTCGTCAAATTCCTCCTCAGGATCAGTCTCAGGTTCATGCTCCTGACCAACAACGGTGATCAGTGGAGATGACTCCCTTTGTACCAACTGTTCCCTAATGACATGATTGTCTCTAGGCTCCTCCTCTGTAGGTACTGTAGGTACTCGGGGTTCCTCCTCCCCAGTTCGACTAGTTCCTCCAACATCCGACATCCTGACAACAAAATTTTAAGTTTTAGTTACTAATCCGTGCTAGCGAACACATAGATTAACACATAAACACATAAAGTCTTTTATTATCTTCAACGAATTTAGAAATCCATTTCTTATAACTCGATAAGAGTTTACCACTACTATGTTCTAAATCTCCTACAAGGCTACAACCTAAGGTTGTTCCCCCACCTAAGGTTCATAACCTACAGCTTTGATACCAACTTGTGACACCCCCAAATCTGGTACTTCTATTTCCACAGGATTTGGTGTTCACGATACAAACATCGTCCATCTATCTACGCATAAATAATTGCAAACCATACAATAGATAGAAATAATAATAAATCTCCCCTTATAGGGTTACATCAACTACATAATAAATAAATTCCAGGTTACTCTAACCTTAAATCATCTGTGCGAAAACATAAACAAATAAGTCTTAAGTAACATAAATTCTAATTATCATTATATAACCACATAAATAATCAATCTTCATTACTTGCTAAGCTTGCCCTTGCCTTTACTAGTGGCAGGTTTGTCTGCTCTTTCGTTCTTAAATGCAATTTTATTATTACGCAAGAATGAGCATGATTGCCCACAAGTATAACAATATAACAATGAATAATAACATGCGAGAGAAATAATAAATTCGAATATAAAAGCTCAACTTTTGAATCAAGAATGAATAACAAGAATCAAAAGAAATTCTGAGGGTCATAAGACCTTGAACTATGTCCTAGGTTATCAAGGGTTATATCTGAAACCTTTAACAGTCATAAGACTATAGATTTTTCTACTCGTACTTAGGGGGATAAGCCCTTAGTACCATACTGTGCACAATATCTTAACGCTGACGCATAAGTAATCCCCTATACAGGGTTGTTCATCTTAGTTTGACATTCGAGTCCGCACCAATGGAAGTTTGGTTTGGATAATTCATCAAGGGTTCTGAAGTTTAGAACGCTCATCAACTATGGACTAGTCGAATCATAAAGTGTTCGTAAGTCTAACAAGGTTTAACAATAATTGATAACTTAACTTGAATAGAATCTCAAAAGGTATACAATAGAATAAGTATTGTATAACAACATCATGCTTAAAGGATTAATAGGCTTTAATATAATAAAACAGACTTGATCAATAATAAAGAGAACTTGCTCAATGTAGAAAGGTGAATTAATCAACTTATATAACGATAACAAGTAGGGTTAGGAAACTTGCCTCGTGCGTAGATTACACTTTAATTAAACTCGTTCCTTGATTTAAATCCTACATATCATTTACGTTCACAATACCAGTCAATTACAACGTACTAAACATCATAAGTTTATTCTTTTGTCTAACTCGAATTCATGACTATACTTAGTGAATTACTACACTTATCGTCAAAAATTAGATTTCACGAACAATAAGCTAACTATGCATTCGATCATTCAATTCACATGTAATTGTGTTATGGGCGTGTTAAGAATTTATTTTAACACCTCATTATATGTCTAACATGTTTTCATGATCAATAGACTAAGTTAATAACACATTGTTGGACTTAAATATTTTAAAAACTCATTTCTGGCTAATCTGCTAAGTGGCGCTGTGGCGCCATTGTTGTACTATGTCTTGGCGCTGCGGCGCCGTGGCCGAACTGTTGGAGATTTGGTGCTGCGGCGCGGTGGCACTGCAGCGCAAGACTTCAGTTCTGGAGTTGGCGCCGCGGCGCGAAACTCAAGATTTTGATTCTCAGTTCGCGAAGAACACAGAGTTCAGCGAAATAAACACTGCATGATCATTAATTCTCCAAATTAAACATACCCACATGTTAGAATTCATATATTATCAATACCCAACATTTATAGAGTGATTTTAACCCATAAAAACACATAATCACATAATTAAATTATGCAAATTGTACTGTTCTTGATGTTCTTGATGTTCTTGAAGGTTTTTGAACAAAAATATAGAATTTAATACTACAGATTCATTATAAGACCAAATCCAACCATTGAAGTTTCGTTTTGTTCGTTTTAGCATGCATAATCATATACAAGTGGAAATTTTATAGAACAATTTATGTTTGACATATTAAAGTCACGTATAAGGCCATATGGCCATATAACATATTCTATACCATTTAAAGCAACCAAATACGATGTATTTTCATGAAATAGATGATATGGTTTATACAATATATATATATATATATATATATATATATATATATATATATATATATATATATATATATAAAACATGATATATTACTCGAATCATTACACATATCCCTATAACAACATCATTTTCCCAATTACAGAGACTTACAGAATGTATGAAAGCCTTTTTTTATAAAACTAAATGACGTAAACTATGAAAATTGGGTTAGAGAGAATTACCCAAAGCGTAGAGTGAATTAATAGGAGATGAATTCCTTCTGATTCTTCCTGACTCTCACAAACCTCTTAACAACTCTCTAAATTCTCAAACTCACTCTCTTTTCCTTCTCTGTTTTATGCCAGACTTAACCAAATAATGAAAAAGAAGAAGGCGTAAGAAATAAATAGAAAAGGAACTGACGCGTTGTGGAGGTCAGTTACCTATTATGGGCAACTACTCCCAACCTCCCTTAGTGCCATGTTTGGCTAGTTAGAATAGATTTCAAACCCATTAATTTAATAAAACCTTATCATATAGTTTAAATAATGTCACACTCCTTATAAAATAATTACAATATTTTATTTAATTTACTTTAAATAAAATATAATAATTTCTCATAAATTTACATAGTCACCTAATTAAATTTCTCATTAATAAATAATGTCAAATTATTAACTCTCTAATTAATAATTAAATTAATTAAATTACCAATAGGCTTATTAAATATTTCTTTTAATACAATAAGCTCACATAATTACATACATCGAATAATAAAATTCTCCACATTAATTTAATAAATGTAACACATATAATTAAATTAATCTATCACAACTTCATCAATTAATCATTTAATCTAATAATTAATTCATCAAAAGATATATTTAATAAATATTAAAATTAATTACAAAATCTCGGTTATCATGTCAATAATCTAACATCTTTCATGTTTATGGTTGCGGGAGGGGTCAAAAATGAGTAAAAGCAACAACGGGCAAGAAAAGAAGGAAAATCGGATAATTTTGATTTGCAGTTTTGGAAGCCAAAAATCCCAAGTCAGTGGGCATGCCCGCCGGGGCGGGGGTCCTTGATCTTAGGCAGACACGCTCAGCATTTAGACACGATGTCTCCTCATTCTCTTCTACACATTTTTTTTTGGTTTCTCTCATTCTCCCTCACCCAAACCACCCAGCCCCCATTACAAGACCACCTAGCCACTACACACCACCACGATCGATAACTCCTACCCATTACCTAAATCAATTGCATCCACTACCCCACACCATTAAGCACACGAATTCCTCTCCCCTATCACCTCTATATAAACCCTACCACATACCACCCATATTCATCACCATAAATTTTGAATTCATCAAGAAAATTGGGGAACACATAGCACACTTGAGAGTAAGTTTCCTTCTTATTGAGTTTCCATCTTCTCTCCACTGAAGTACCATAAAAACAATCAAGCTTTGGGTGAAGAACGGACTGTGCACACCAAGTGTTTGATAAATTGAGTGAACCAAGTGTAAGTGGAAGTAAGTGTGTGCTAGCAAGTTTTAACTTCCAAAGATCAATGGCTTCACAACCGACATCCAAACGCCAAAGGGGAGAGAGTTCAAGATCCGCTCAACCGACACGCACATATGATTAACGAAAATTTGTGAGTGACGCCGCCGCCGACCGGTATGATTACATGCTAAACAACGCCCTTACGCCGGAGCGTGGATTGGCCCCCGAGGGAAATGATGGGGAGATGATGTCTCAAATTTATCAAAAGGGGTGGCTCAAACTCACCAAGCATCCAGTCCTAACCGTCATCAACATTGTCAAAGAATTTTATGCAAACGCCGAAGACAAAGCCCCATTCAATGCGTTTGTCCGGGGTCGCATGGTCCCGTTCAATGACAATGCAATCAATGCCTATTATTAGTTAAGGGTGCCACGAAAGTGTCAGTATGCACAATTGAGGGATTTTGACCCTGACTATGAGGAGATTATTATGAACTTGACAAAGCTGGGAACATCTTGGATCAAAGGTCGAAAGGGAGGTAAAGTGTTCCATAGCAAGGACCTTAGTCGGTATGGAAAAATATGGTACGCCTTCTTATGTGCTAAATTAATTCCGTCCCAACACACTTCGGATGTCACCAAAGAGAAGGTGTTACTATTGTACGCAATTGTGCAAGATTTCATTATTGACGTCCGGGTAATTATCAGTTTCTCCATCCGCCGGTGTTTATGTGGAAATTTTTCGGGTGGTTTGCAACACCCATCACTCATTTGTGCGTTGTGTCGCAATGCAGGGGTGAGATGTTTCGATGATGAGCCTACTCAAATGCCCCTCGTTTTGCTTGATTCAAGAATGATAGCGCGGTATTCTGTATGGGCAGGAGGCGAGTCACATCCACGAGGTCTGGGTTTTATTTTTCCATCGACGTCGGAAGACGAAGTCGATGCAGAAGATACCTCGGGGGATGAGGATGAAGATATGGGAGATCAAGGAACCGAGCAGGTACCACAGACCGATGCCATATCTAGTCCTAAATTCCTTGAATTCCAAAATCAGATGAATGCGCACAATAAGGCAGCACGCCGGGAATTGCGGCGATTGGCGATGTGACAAGATCACATGTATGATGCTATGAACGCATCTTTCGCCTCACTCAACACAGCACTCCAAAGCTTCAACCCAGCGGCTCACTATCTATATCAACAACCCGGACCACTGCCTCGATTTCCTCCTAATGATTCAGATGATGAAGAGTACCAACCACCTCCCCAGACTTAGGCGATTGCAGGGAAGTCCTTATGCACTTGATTTTATTTTTATCCAATGAGGGCATTGTGTTACTTAAGTTTGGTGGATTTAATTATTTAGTTGCATACATTTTGTTATTTTTGTTTTCATTTCTAGTTTGCATAGTAGATTAGGTGTTTGCATAGTAGTCTAGGAGTGTGCATTGTTGTAAATTCTGTTATTTTAAAAAAAATTAGTTTAATATTGTGTTTGCATATGTCTAATAGTGTTACAGTTCATGTTATTTGTGGGCCAATGATGAGATTGTGAACAAGTTAACCAATACAGTATTGATTATTAGAACTGTGATATAATTTCTGTTATGAATCGATTCTTGGACTTGTTTGAAACTGTTATAAAAAGGTTAGCACTAATAACATCTTTGTTGACCGATCAGTTCAAATTGATACATAAATAGTTTCTAAAGGATAATGCTAGGGTAAATGAGAAAACGACAAGGATAGGCATAAAGGCTAAAATTAGGCAAGAACCTAAGTTTGGGGGAGTATATGTGGGGTATATAAGCTTTGAAAAAAAATTATAAAAAAATATTTGAAACATGTTGAGTCTTGTGGTGGGTTGAGGAGAAACACTCCCCATAAACACAAGCGTGAGATGGAGCGTAAAACGCACTCACCAACCATCTATCTAAAAAAAGAGGAATAATGACGGGAAGAAAAAAAAAGCCCCCGTGTAAAAAAAAGAAAAAGAAGAAAGTATAAGTATCCTGCATGAACCCTTGAATTTGGTATTGTTTAATGTTAGTTGGGTTGTGCCTATCTTTGAAATGTTTAAGATTGCACTGTATGATTCCTTCTAAGGAATTTCTTATATATTGAATTTGGGTCTGTATCAGTTATCATAGATGTTGATCACACACGCACGCTATACCAATGATAATTGTTCAAGATTTGAGAATTAATACGAAATTATGGATTAGTTTTGGTGATTCATATTGTAAGGTTGCTTGTTTTCTCTAAGGCCGACGAGATAAGTTAGTTTCTGCAATATTGTTGGATTCTTAGGTATTTAGATTTTGTTTATTTCATTTCATTGCATTGCATAGCATGTAGTTTATTTTGTGCTCGAGGACTAGCACAATTTAAGTTTGGGGATTTTGATAAGTGGATTTAATATACACGAATTCATATTCATTTCAAGTTTAAATTTGTAGTTATCTTCTTGTTTTGTGTTCGTTTTCACTTGTGTCATGTCATTTTATGTGTAGGGTGGTTATGGATGCGAGTGGTGAAGAAAGATGGAGTTTTGGAGTGAAAGTGGAAAAACGCAGGAAGTCGAAAAATTTCTTTAGCAGTAGTCATGCCCGCCGGGGCGGGGGTCTCGATTCCTGAAGTGTCCTGATGGCTTTTGAAGACTGTTGCAGCATGGATTGTTGGTTTTTTTTTGTGACGCGCCAGGACTCTAAATAAGGGGATCTCGACCAGAACGAAGGGAGAGCTGAATATTACGTGAAAAACACAATAAGGAATTATCAGAGATTAATCTTAGTTTTCTAAGCAAGCGTTGGAGGAGTATTTCAAGGAGATTTTCAAGACGGTTGCGATTCTAGGCGACGTGAAGGGTGTTATTCAATATTCTTCATCTTAGACTATTATTTGTGATTGAAAGAATGATTTCCAAGATTTATTCAGTGTTTATTTTGTAAGACCCTAACTTTTCGAATAAAGATTAAATTTTCTCGAAATATATTTTTGAATATTATGCTGTGGATTTCATATAATGTTATAGTTGTGGATAATATTTACAAATTTTTCAAAGTACGCAAGTTGTTATATAATATTCGATTGGTCGGGGAATATTCGTTTTAACAGGGAATATTCGTACAACGGCACAATCATTGGTGGACCCCCCCCCCCCATAACGAAATTATTGTCGGATTGAGAAAGCGACAAAAATAATTTATGAAAATAACAGCGGAAGTTTTACCGTTAACTGTTGAACTACCCGGTAGTAAAAATATAATAATACGCGTGGTTGCATAGTAGCACACGATATTGATTACTGATGCTTACGTGAGAAGTCACTCAGTTATACTCAATTATTGTTACAGTAATTGCTGCATCATATCTCTCATATTATTTATTCGATTACTGTCATAGTATCATCTGCATAATATGTTATTTTATTAAATCAATAATTGAGACGACAAAGTTATTCATATTATTAAATTGCAATATTTACAATGTCTAGAAGTTCTATCAAGGAGAGGTTTGGTCACCTATTGCGCGCTAATAGAGAGAAATCCTTATTGGAAAGCCCCCTCTTTCCTGGAAACGACCTGGTTGATAAATATTGTGAGTTATAATATTAATGATGAATGTTATTAAAATTGAAGTTGTGTTCGGAGTTGAATTTCGAGTCGCGGACGTGATATTTGAGTCCAGAACGATGAAATTAGTAGAAATAGTCTATAAACACAAAATTTTCCGGAATTTACTATTTGGTCAAAAAAAAGTCAACAGTTGATTTTTTTGGGAAAAGTCAAACTTTGAAATTTCAAATTTTATATTTTTGATAAAAATGGTTTCATTGTGTTGGAATTATTTGTGTTAGTGAAAATCGACAATTATTTCGATAATAATTGATGTTTGGAGCCTATATTGACCAATCGGGTATTTAACCGGATAAATGAGCAATTGATTGCTATTATTTCACATGATTATAACTATTTGTTCACATGTGTATACTATTATTTCACATTCTTGTTACTATTTGGGGAGTTGGTGCAAGATTAATAATACTTGCAGGACTAAGTTAAAAATGGAGGTATACATGGAGGTACTATACTGTAATTCATATTTTCAAATGTCTAGAACTACTGATTCACATAATTTACTATTGAATCACATTATTTACTATTAGGGGAGGTGGTGCAAGTTTGATAATACTTCCATGACTAAATTAAAAATAAAGGAAAAGTTGGAGGTATTGTACTGAAATTTTTTGAGCTCCAAAACGTGCAATTATCAAAACTATATTTTTCTATAAATAGAAGCTTATTCTTCCTTCATTTCTCACCAATTCACAAAAGCTTTAGAGTGATTATTATAGAGAGAAATTATAGAAAGAAGAAGAGAAGTCTGCTACCTCACTATTCCAGTATCCAGTTTTTCTAAAGGTAGGGAGTATTATTTCTTTCTTATCCATGAAGAGAACTTCTGTTATTTCATTCTTTATTATTCTGTTAGAATAACCTATATATGCGGGCTACCCTATACTTAGTGAAATTCTTCTGTTGTTCCATTCTTTATCATTCTGTTGGAACATCTTGTCTGTTCGTTCTACGTCGGACCTGGTTCCGTCTTTATTATTCTGTTGGAATATCCCGTCTGTGCGTTTTACGCCGGATTTGGTTCCGTTTTTATTATTATATTGGAATATCCTATCTGTGCATTTTACGCCGGACCTGATTCCGTCTTTATTATTCTGTTGGAATATCCTGTTTGTGCGTTTTATGCCAGACCGGATTCCGTTATTTATTATTCTGTTGGAATAACCTGCCTGTGCGGTCTATCGCATGCCTGGTGATTTCTTTTGTTATTCCATTCCTTATTATACTCAGTTGGTTAAAGTTTTGACTTCTATATCCATGAAATTAGTGGAATATCCTTGATATTTGCGCTTCATCCAGTATCTTTTCATGGAAATATTTTTCTGAGCATTCTTGAATTTAACTCTACAAAGCAGTATCATGTTGACAATTTGGACGTTATTAGTTCCTGGATAAATTAATTCTTGAACTTGTTTTATTGAATTCTTATATCATTGTCATCATCCTCATGTTTATATTTTGTTGAAAGTCATCTGTGGCCTATAGTGCATAGATGGACTTGGTATGATTATGACCAGGGATTATTCGGTGTAATCATGACCTTAATGTTACAAATGATGTGGAAAAAGTCCTCATTGGCCCGTAGAGCTTTGATGGACAGTTGTTGTAAGACCCCGAATTTTATGAAATAAAAGTATTCAATTTTTCTTATAATTACTATTCAGTAAATGGTTAAATTTATAAAAGGTTAAAGTTAAGGGTGATATATGAATTTTTTTTCAAAATACACAAGTGGTTATAAAAAATATTCATTGTTGTCGGAGAATATTCATTTGGTCGTGGAATATTCTTTCTGTCGAGGAATATTTGTACGACGGCGTAGCCATTTGTGGGCCCCATAACAGAATAACTGTCGGATGAAGAAAAAAATATATAGTTTTTATAAATAACAGCGTAGTGGTTACCGTTAACACTGTTGGAATATCCGGTGGATAAAGTAAAGCAATACGCGTTGTTGCACAGTAACACACGATATTGCACAGTATTTTTAAATTATTGATTCTTACGTAAGAAGACACTACTCAATAATTGTTACAGTAATTACTGTTCAATATTTTATTTTATTAATTCAATAATTGCTGCGTTGATATTTATATTATTGTTGTCACTACACAGTATTTTTCATTATCAGATTAATAGTTCATATTATTTTAGTAATATTACTAGATAACATTATTGGCAATGTCTAGAAAGTTCTGTCTAAGGAGAGGTTTGGTCACCTAATTGCGCGCCAGTAAGGAGAAATCCTTATTGGAATGCCCACTCTTTCCTGGGAACGGCCTGGTTGTCATTATTGTGATTCTGTAATATTATTTGTGAATAATTAATTATTGATTTATATGATGAGAAAAATATTGATTTTATGTGGATATAGATGGAGAAAATTTTTAATGTGACAATTGTTAAAAATTAATATTTTATCTTTTTCTGATAAAATATTTCATTTTAATATATTATTATATTTTAATAATATAATAATTATGATATTTTTATAACGAATGTGGGATATATGAGTATATGAGGAGGAAGAGTATTTTTGTTGCAATAAATACTAAAAACATGTTAAACATGTTGGTGGACTCATTTCTTGACTGAAATTTGATTATAACCTGTAAAATCGCCCATTATGGATTTCGGTCAATTTCTGTTTGGAATTTGGAAAAACTTTCTTCTGTAAAGTTATAGAGAATTGAATTTCCTATAAAAAAAATTGTGAGATTTGAATTTTCTGATAAAAGGACTATTTTTTATGAATTATTGAAGTTCCGAAATTCTGAAATAATTGATTTTTGGAAGTTTTAATTATTTTAATTAAGAAAAATGTTTTTTTGATTTATTTGACTATTGGTGACTGATATTTGGATCTGATTTGGTGTGCGTGGGATTATAATATATATATATATATATATATATATATATATATATATATATATATATATATATATATATATATATATATATATATATATATATATATATATATATATATTAAATTTTCTGCTTTGGTGTTCTAAGAATTTTCCTATAAATAGGGTGCTTAGGTTAGAATTGAAAATCACACCAGGAACTGAAGTTTTTTCTCTATTTCTCTCTCTATTATATCGAGCGTATTTTGTGAGTATTTTAGTACTTCGAGTATTGCTATACGGTGCAAGTTCTTTTAGCACTATATCCAGTATTCCAGTCAGAAATACTATTCTTTCTGAGGTAAGGGAGATTATTTTCTTCATAAATGATATTATTTTCTCAATATCATTATGCCAAAGTATTTGTTTGAACTTTTTTTTTTTATCAAATTTGAAACTTTTTCATGTCAGGGTTACTATTCACGAGTTACTATTCATGAGTTACTATTCACGGGTACTATTCATAAAGAGTGATGATGTTTTTTGTGAAATTTCTATCTTTTGGTGTTGGAGTTACTATTCACGTATACGACACTATTCACGTATACGGCACTATTCACGAATACGACACTATTTACTGGAAAAATGAAATTTTCTTCTTTTTGTTCAAAATATCTATTCTGGATATTAGCTTTGATTGTATCCATGTTTTGATCATTCTTGAATTTTACTCCACTATGATTATTTATGAGGTATTTTTGGACATAGAATAGCTGAAATACGAATCCTTAATATTTATTCTTTTGTTTCACCGGATTTGTTTTCTTTAAAATATTTTTCATCATCCTCAGTCCTAAATGAGGATATAACTGAATATCTTTGGCCTGTAGTGCAAAAATGAATGATTTCTGATGAATATCTTTGGCCAGTAGTGCAAAGATGAACAGGTGTTTAGATGAACATAACCAACTGATGAATATCTTTGGCATGTAGTGCAAAGATGACCTGTTGTTGAATATCTTTGGCATATAGTGCAAAGATGGTCTGTTGATGAATATCTTTGGCCCGTAATGCAAAGATGGATTTATTAGTATGATTATGAACAGGAACTGTGATTTGGTATAACCATGATCTTTGATGTTTCAGGTAAAGACAGGTGATGAAAGTTATCTTCGTCCTGAATGCGAAGAAGAATTTAGAATCACAATTATGATTATGAGTTATTCATATGATTGTGGACCAGAACTGTTGATTGATGTTACAGGGATAAAACATTGTTGGTTGATTTTTAACGGGGAGAAGATAATAGATTTTATGGTCTATTTGACTCTTCTAATGGATTGTTCGTTCCGCTGCAACTATGGTTGAAAAGTTTTATCATCTACCATATGCTCTAAATCTCTGATTTATTACTGTCGAAGGCTATTGATAATTTATTTATCTTTTGTCATGATATTCTTTACTGAGCTAGTTGTGCTCACCCTTTTGCTTCACAATTCCTTTCAGGTAATAAAAGTGTAGCTGGGTCGAGCGGGGGAATAACAAGGGAATAGAACGGTGGTCTATAGATGTTGAGGGTGAGGTGAATTTAACTTGGAATGGTGTTTTGCCACAATCATGCAAGATGTCTAATGACATACAACCCCGTGTCATCATAAGTCAGGGTTGTGCTCATCCACTTGCTGAGTATATTTACAAGCACTACCTATATAATCTTGGTGTTTGTTTGGATTTTAATTCTCAATTAGAGACAGTGGAGATAAAGATATGTCAAGAGAAAACTCACCATTGAGAAGAATATGATAGTAATCTTCTCATTTTTCTTTGGGGTCTATTGGGTCAACCAAGGATAATTCTGTGGCCATATGATATCTACCATAACCTAGAAGAATGACCTCCCATGTACGAAGGTTTCCTTGAGCACTTCCCAAAGATTCTAATTTCTAAAATAGTTTTTGACTATACCTTTATGTAAGGTGTCATTGTGAAGTGCTATCCAAGGTTGAAATGGGAGTCACAGCTGGTATATATTTGTATCCAAACTCACAGCATATGTGTTGTTGTATTTTGCACGACAATTGTAATAATAAAGTTGTAGTTATTTTCTGTACCATGTTGTTGGCGACTCAGAATAGGTTGGTTGAATTGGAACTATTTTGGGGTCGTTACATTTGGTATCAGAGCTTAGGGATATGATCTCTGGTGGAGATCAGGATTAGAACTAGGAGAGGAGAGATGAGTAAATCCTTTGCTAGTGTGTCCTACCTAAGCTTAATTGTTGGTCGGTCATAATATATGGATATTATGTGATATGTTAATTTGTTTAATTAACCCTTTTTTATGGAAGTATTTGAGAATGGCAGCTGAGAATGCTAACAATGGAGTGAATGAGACTGTTGGGATACCTCTAATCACTAACCATGATAATGTGATGTCAGACGAAGAAGGAATTAGAGATATCCATGTGGTGAGTGAAGAATTGATAGTTGCACCCGAGATAGTCGCAGAGGTAACAGCTGAGCGTGAGGAAGAAGAGGTACCTAGGAGAATTTATTAGAGGTATTATATGATCAAAATGTAGAATTTCAAAATCATATTCATGAGTTAGAAGAGCAGGCTGAAGAACGACAGGCGGTCGTGGAGCAAAAGGATGCAACAATTCAAGCTTGTGTTACTCGATATGTGATGCTTGAACAGAAGCATTCTTTGGCAGAGTATAAGATGATAAAGATGGAATCTGAACTAAAAAAAGAAAAAACTGAACAAGTGAGAATAAGTGATGCCTGGGTAAAAGCCACACGACACGTGGATATTGTGGAAAGAGATGTCCGATCTAAGAAGGCTAAAATAGATGATAAGAATTTCACTTTTTGGAAAGTAATTGGGAGAACTCAACATCGAGTTTTGAATTACCCTGTATAGAGCGGTTTACCTGAATTTGATATGGATCGAAGATTGATGATTTAGATCATGAATCAGGAGTACGAAGAGGCAGTTGAGGGAGGAATATGCCCTATAGAAAAGTATGTTCCAACGGTAGTGATGATGCCAAATGCTGCCCCAGATAAGTCAAAACCGGGTAGTTCGAGGGATAGCAGTTGTAATGACTTCCCAATAAGTGAGGAACCCAAATGAACTTATCACGGGAGATGAGCAATGGAGAAATCATGATGACCTGGGAGAGATAGAATCTGAAATGAAAATAAGGTATTTTCAACTCTTCGAAATACCAGGTACGTAAATTTTAGGGACGAAATTTCATAAGGAGGGGAGATTGTAAGACCCCGAATTTTATGAAATAAAAGTATTCAATTTTTCTTATAATTATTATTTAATAAATGGTTAAATTGATAAAAGGTTAAAGTTAAGGGTGATATATGAATTTTTTTTTCAAAATACACAAGTGGTTATAAAAAATATTCATTGTTGTCAGAGAATATTCGTTTGGTCGTGGAATATTCTTTCTGTTGGGGAATATTCGTATGACAGCACAACCATTTGTGAGTCCCATAACAGAATAACCGTCGGATGAAGAAAAAGACAAATTAAAGTTTTTATAAATAACGGCGTAGTGGTTACCGTTAACACTGTTGGAATACCCGGTGGGTAAAGTAAAGCAATACACGTTGTTGCACAGTAGCACACGGTATTGCACAATATTTTTGAATTATTGATTCTTACATAATAAGGCACTACTCAATAATTGTTACAGTAATTACTGTTCAATATTTTATTTTATTGATTCAATAATTGCTGCGTTGATATTTATATTATTGTTGTTACTACACAGTATTTTCCATTATCATATTAATAGTTCATATTATTTTAATAATATTACTAGATAACATTATTGACAATGTCTAGAAAGTTCTGTCTAAGGAGAGGTTTGGTCATCTAATTGCGCGCCAGTAAGGAGAAATCCTTATTAGAATGCCCCCTCTTTCTTGGAAACGGTCTGGTTGTCATTATTGTGATTCTGTAATATTATTTGTGAATAATTAATTATTAATTTATATGATGAGAAAAATATTGATTTTATGTGGATATAGATGGAGAAAATTTTTAATGTGACAATTGTTGAAAATTAATATTTTATCTTTTTCTAATAAAATAATTCATTTTAATATATTATTATATTTTAATAATATAATAATGGTGATATTTGTACAATGAATGTGGGATATATGAGTATATGAGGAGGAAGAGTATTTTTGTTGCAACAAATACTAAAAACATGTTAAACATGTTGGTGGACCCATTTCTTGACTGAAATTTGATTATAGCTTGTAAAATCGCCCGTTTATGGATTTCGGTCAATTTCTATTTGGAATTTGGAAAAACTTTCTTCTGTAAAGTTATAGAGAATTGAATTTCCTATAAAAAAAATCGTGAGATTTGAATTTTCTGATAAAAGGGCTATTTTTATGAATTATTGAAGTTTTGAAATTCCGAAATAATTGATTTTTGGAAGATTTAATTATTTTAATTAAGAAAAACTTTTTTTGATTTAGTTGACTATTTTTGACTGATATTTGGATCTGATTTGGTGTGCGTAGGATTATAATATATATATATATATATATATATATATATATATATATATAAATTAATATTATATTAAATTTTCTGCTTTGGTGTTCTAAGCATTTTCCTATAAATAGGGTGCTTATGTTAGAATTGAAAATCACACCAGGAACTGAAGTTTTCTCTCTATTTCTCTCTCTAATATATCGAGCGTATTTTTGTGAGTATTTTAGTACTTCGAGTATTGCTATACGGTGCAATTTCTTTTAGCACTATATTCAGTATTCCAGTCATAAGTACTATTCTTTCTGAGGTAAGAGAGATTATTTTCTTCATAAATGATATTATTTCTTCAATATCATTATGCCGAAGTATTTGTTTTAACTTTTTTTTTATCAAATTTAAAACTTTTTCTTGTCAGAGTTACTATTCACGAGTTACTATTCACGAGTTACTATTCATGAGTTACTATTCATGAGTTACTATTCACGAGTTACTATTCACGAGTACTATTCATAAAGCGTGATGATGTTTTTTGTGAAATTTCTATCTTTTGGTGTCGGAGTTACTATTCACGTATACGACACTATTTACGTATACGACACTATTCACGAATACGACACTATTCACCAGAAAAATGAAATTTTTTTCTTTTTGTCCAAAATATCTATTCTGGATACTAGCTTTGATTGTATCCATGTTTTGATTATTCTTGAATTTTACTCCACTATGATTATTTATGAGGTATTTTTGGACATGGAATAGCTGAAATACGAATCCTTAATATTTATTCTTTTGTTTCACTGGATTTGTTTTCTTTAAAATATTTTTCATCATCCTCAGTCCTAAATGAGGATATAACTGAATATATTTGGCCGGTAGTGCAAAGATGAATGATTTCTGATTAATATCTTTGGCCAGTAGTGCAAAGATGAACAGGTGTTTAGATGAACATAACCAACTAATGAATATCTTTGGCATGTAGTGCAAAGATGACCTGTTGTTGAATATCTTTGGCATGTAGTGCAAAGATGGTCTGTTGATGAATATCTTTGGTCCGTAGTGCAAAGATGGATTTATTAGTATGATTATGAACAGGAACTGTGATTTGGTATAACCATGATCTTTGATGTTTCAGGTAAAGACAAGTGATGAAAGTTATCTTCGTCATGAATGCGAAGATAAATTTAGAATCACAATTATAATTATGAGTTATTCATATGATTGTGGACCAGAACTTTTGATTGATGTTACAGGGATAAAATATTGTTGGTGGATTTTTAACGGGGAGAAGATAATAGATTTTATGGTCTATTTGACTCTTCTAATGGATTGTTCGTTCCGCTGCAACTATGGTTGAAAAGTTTTATCATCTACCATATGCTCTAAATCTCTGATTTATTACTGTTGAAGGCTATTGATAATTTATTTATCTTTTGTCATGATATTCTTTACTGAGCTAGTTGTGCTCACCCTTTTGCTTCACAATTCCTTTCAGGTAATAAAAGTGTAGCTGGGTCGAGCGGGGGAATAACAAGGGAATAGAACGGTGGTCTATAGATATTGAGGGTGAAGTGAATTTAACTTGGAAGGGTGTTTTTCCATTATCATACAAGATGTCTAATGACATACAACCTCGTGTCATCATAAGACAGGGTTGTGCTCATCCACTTGATGAGTATATTTACAAGCACTACCTATATAATCGTGGTGTTTGTTTGGAGTTTAATTCCCAATTAGAGCCAGTGGAGATAAAGATATGTCAAGAGAAGACTCACCATTGAGAAGAATATGATAGTAATCTTCTCATTTTTCTTTGGGGTCTATTGGGTCAACCAAGGATAATTCTGTGGCCATATGATATCTACCATAACCTAGAAGAATGGCCTCCTATGTACGAAGGTTTCCTTGAGCACTTCCCAAAGATTCTAATTTCTAAAACAGTTTTTAACTATAACTTTATGTATGGTGTCATTGTGAGGTGCTATACAAGGTTGGAATGAGAGTCACAGTTGGTATGTATTTGTATCCCAACTCACAGCATATGTGTTATTGTATTTTGCATGACAATTGTAATAATAAAGTTGTAATTATTTTCTGTACCATGTTGTTGGCGACTCAAAATAGGTTGGTTGGATTGGACCTATTTTGGGGTCGTTACAGTTGTTGGCAGGATCATGACCATTATTGAATACACAAATATTCTTTGTGACAACCCGATATTTTCTATATAAATAAATAAGAAATTTTGTGTATAATTTTTTTTTATATATATTATGGATGAGGATTTGTAAAAGATATTGTGTATATGTATTTATGTGGTAAATATAAAATATATTTATTACATGAAAAAAAAATTATAAATGATTTTATTTTAGAATCATTGTTTATTATCAAAAATAAACCCGAACCCGGATACTTGAAACCCGAACTCGGTACTTCACGATATCATTTCTATGAGCGGAATTCTACTAATAATAATAACAAAATATATAAACGATCATTTTACAATACTTATTCATCAGAGTTCATCACCCAAGTACGTAACTTTTAAACATACATTACCAGTCATGTTAATAATAAAACATATATCATAGTCTTCATAATCTTAACTATTACAAGTAATAATAACTGCAATCAACCAGCTATCTTCCCTTTCCCTTTGTTTTTGACAGAACCTTCAGGTTGTTCGCTCTTAACTGAAAACATTTAAATTAAGCAAGGATGAGCATTTGAGTGCCCATCAAGTATTAACAATAAATATATATACTGAAGGAATTTAAATGTTTCCTATCTACTATTTTTCTACAACAAGGCAAAAGTTGTGAAGTAATATATACCAATAATAACTACATAACTAGTTCAAATTTTTGAAACTACGTACAGACTATATAAAGGTTTTATATGACATAGTATGAACATTATTTTCATTTTTGAAAAGGTTAAACAAAAAATTCATTTGTAAACCGTCATAACTTACGAACACGGGGGTGATCAGCCCGTTGTGTCCGGCATTGATCAATACTACATTACAAAAATGGTGTTACCATTTACTGGATCCGCCTTAGGCGCATAAAAGTTTTTCCCTAGTAAGGGATGTTCATATTTGTCAGGGTTCCAAGCCAAAGGTTTTATCTTATCCAAGAATAATCTATAATTTAACATACATGTATATCAAAGGGGTATCAACATGCGATTAAATACTATGATTATCCAAGTGGGGACACTTGTATAATCATTTATAGAAATTAACGAACAGAATATATATCTGAGTTATTATATACTAACATGTTGATAATCAATGGGCGTATATAATATAAACTTTGAAAACTATACAGTAATAATATAACTTTGAAACATTCTTACATTTATCCAATGCATAAAGAAAATGCAAAGGTATGGTACTTGCCTGATGCGCTGCTACAAATTCTTAACTTAATTCTACCTTTTTTATCACAACCTATCATTAAGCAAATCAATCATTCGATTAGAACATTGTATCATAACACATAATACTGCATATAGCAGTCAGCACATTCCTAATCACATTGTCACATAACTCAACGACCATTATATCACAATTAAACAATTTACAAGTTAATCTTATCTAAGTTCAGATCAATTTCTGAAATATGTTGAGCTATCGACAGCCTTATCAGATAATAATCGAGTCTAAGACTCTATTCTGCATCGAAATATCTAAATAAATAACTTAAACAACAGTCACACTATTTTTCATGAACTCATAATAATTTTAAAACAATTATTACCATTTATCATAATTTTTGAAATATCAGAATCATTATTAAATGATTTAAATGTCAAACAATTCTATTAAAATATTAATTCATCATTATCCAAATATTAAAAGTTATGAATTACAACTTAAAATATTTTTAGTTCACTTATATCCTTTTTAAATGATTTTTAAATAAATAAAACCATTTTAAAACTATTTATTTAATATAATTATTAAATAAATTTAATATCATTAATATATCATTAATATTAAATTATTAATGAAATTATCCTTTAAATATTAAAAGTTACATCTTATAACTTAAAATATCTTTAAACACTTTATTTTAATTTAAAATGATTATTATAATATTAAAATCATTTTTAAACCCAATTATTTAATATAATTATTAAATAACTTTAATATCATTATAAATCATTAATTAATGAAATTAAAAATTAAATATTAAAAGTTATATTTTATAACTTAAAATATTCTTAAATACCTTATTATTATTTAAAATGATTTTTAATATCATAAAATCATTTTTTATTTAATTATTTAATTCATTTAGTAAATAACTTAATTATCATTAATATTAATTTATTAATGAAAATTATCAAATAATATTAAAAATTATTAAAAATTATTAAAAATAACTTAAAATATTTTCTTACATCATAACATAATTTTAAATGATTTTTCAAATATTAAAATCATTTTTAAATAATTTATTTAATATTATAATTAAATAATGTAAATACTTTTAATATTCCAAAAATATTAAATATTTATGAAATATATTTAAAATAATTAAAAACTAATTTTCAGAATTTAAAATAATTTTTAATAATTTATTTTGTATTTTTAATAATTAAAAACTATTTTTTTTCTATTTATTAAATTATTTTCAGAAAATATAATAGTTTCCGTCGCTAAAGACCACCTATAGCGACAGAACTGTCGCTATAGGTGTTCTTCATACAAACCAAGAACTTCAAACTCAAAACCGAGTGGCTATGTTTGACCGTGAATAAATCAGCGTGTGTTGTGATTCTGGACTCGATTTTGGTCAGATTATGTAGTAAAAATACAAGACTATAACATACAACAATCATTATGGACAAATCACATAACACCAGCCAGATCTAATTGTCCAAACTCATTGTCAGAGGCTGTTCTTCATTTTTGGGTTTCCCAGAATTGAAGAACAGACCGACTGACCACTTTTGATCTCTAGCAACTTGCTACATATTAATTGTTTTTGAGATCTAAGAGCTTTAATGTGTATACCACATGTTGGACTACTTATTCATTACATAAAATAAACCAAACATCAACACATCAATTAGATACAAGCAGGACAACCACTTACAGAATCTGTGCTCATAAGTTTTCTAGGTTTTCCAGAAAACCGTAAATTTGGGTTTCTCTACTACTTTGACCAGCCACAAATTTCAGCATAGGAAATGTTTTAACAATATAAAAGCATGATTCTGTAGTCAATATACTAAACTACAACCTAGCTTCAACAAATCAAACAAAACAACAACTACCAGCAAGATCAGAAGCCACAAACATATTGTCAGACACTGAAAACCGTTTCTGGATTACCCAGAACTCAGCCAGTCAAGTTCGGTCAACGTGTTTTGACCTTAAATAACTTTTGATCTATAACAGATTTGATCTTCATTCTTTTTGCAGATTAAAGAAAACATGCAGGACTACTATTAACAACTTAAAAACAACACAAAACATCATCGAGCAAGGATCTGTGGCCACTGACATTCATTGTCAGACCACAGAATCAAGCTAGTTCCGGATCTTGTAGATCTTCAATTCTGAGCGTCTAGATGTTATGGATCTAACATCTAGCAACCCAGATCATCACTAGATACTAAAACCAACATAATACAACACTTCAACACAAAATCTAAACACAAATTATGGACAGATTTTCTATCTTGAGTTTTATACCTTTCTTGGTTTGATCTTTATTTTTTGGCTACTGATTTGATATGGAATTTCGTGGGGCTTGATTTATGGGACTAATTTAGCACTGAAGCTCGTTGGTTTTAGAGAGAGAAAGTGTAAGTGGAGTGTTGGTGAATAAAATAGCCAAATGAGCAATTTTTCTCTTTCTTAATCTTATATACTATGGCTAAGGAATGATTTGCTGAGTTTGATTGCTGCTACATGTTGCTTAAAATCTTCAGCATATCTAGAGTTGGTGACCAACCCAAAATATAGCAAGATCCACACTCAATCTCCTAGCACATGTGCAAAAAATGCATAAAAGTCATTTTATTATTAATTTTTATGGAACAAAAATAATTTGGACAAAGTATTAGGGTTTAATAACACTAGTATATTTAACCTAGCTAATTTTGGCAATTTAGGGTTTATCAAATCAATTAACTAGGATTTCTAAAAACACAATTAGGGTTTTCTAATAATTAGAAAATACAATTATAATTGAGGTTTTCTAATTTAATACACTTTAAAGTAACACATAAATTTATAACATATAACATAGATATATAACAGTATTAAATCTTTTACAGTGAAACTAGGGTTTTCGAATACTATAACACAATTGATCAATTATTATCAGCTCTCGCACATGCAGTTCATATTATAACACTTAAAATATTAAAATATCATAATGTTATTATTATTCTTTATCCAAAACCAAGAATAGGGTTGGTAAAATATGATTAGGGTTTGGTAGTACTATAATAAAATTGTTCCACACATAATCATACACATCTATAATACTAATAAATAATAATATAATATTATTATTCTCATTCCCTGATTAAAAAAAACCGAAATTAGGGTTTGGATTCTATATCTGGTTTACCTTTCATAAATAATTTAATTAACTGAACAAACTTCATTTAATAAAATAATTGTTATAAATATTCAAAAATAATTTCATAGATTATTTAAATAACAGTCAATTTTATTTTCATAGAAAAAAATTGATAAAAACATTTCCAATATGGAATTAATTATTATAAAATTATTTTTGATAATAAACAATGATTCTATAATAAAATCATTTATAATTTTTTTTTCATGTAATAAATATATTTTATATTTACCACATAAATACATATACACAATATCTTGTACAAATTCTCATCCTTAATATATATATATATATAAAATAAAATTATACACAAAATTTCTTATTTATTTATATAGAAAATATCGGGTTGTCACATTCTTGGCCCGTAGTGCATGGATAATTGTGGTCGTGATACTAAAGAATATCCTTGGCCGTAGTGCAGGGGTGATTCAATGATGTGAATTATTTATTAAGCTGAGTCTCAGCGATAAAAGTGATGAAAAACCTTCTAAATCATAAAAGATAGTAGATACATGTGGAATAGAATTCTCAATGGAGATTCCAATAGTCATGCAAAAGTCGTTAAATGTCATTGATAAAAATTCAGCTGCATTATCAAGTCAAATTAACTTGATTGGATGATCTGGGAACTGAGCCCGTAACTTGATTATTTGAGCAAGAAGTTTAGAGAAGGCAAAATTTCGAAAGGAGAAGAGACAAACATAAGACCATCTAGTTGAAGCATCTATTAAAACCAAGAAATATTGAAATGGGCCAGAAAATGGATGAATGGGTCCACAAATGTCTCCTTCGATTCTCTCTAGGAATTTTGGGGTTTTATTATAAACTTTTATTGGTGATGGTCAAACAATTAATTTTCCTTGAGAACATGCACCACAAGGAAAATAACTGTAAGACCCCAACTTTTTAATGAATAAAATCAAATTTCCTTTATTTATTATTGTGAATAATAATGTATTAATTTGATATAATAACTTTGGTTATTGGTGAAATGTGAAAATTTTGCAAAATAAAAAAGTGGTTATAAAATATTCATTTTGTCGGTGGAATATTCTTTCTGTCGGGAAATATTCGTACGACGGCGCAGCCAATTGTGGGCCCCATAACGGATAACGGTCGAATGAAGAAAATGACAAAATTGAATAACGGTGTAGTTGTTACCGTTAACACTGTTTGAATACCCCGTGGTTAAAATAAAGTAATACGTGTTGTTGCACAGTAGCAAACGGTATTACACAGTATTGTTGAATTATAGATCCTTACGTAAGAAGGCACTACTCAATAATTGTCACAGTAGTTACTGTTCAATATTTTATTTTATTGATTCAAAAATTGCTGCATTGATATTTTATATTATTGTTGTTTCAATTATCGTCACTACACAGTATCTCCTTTATCAGATCAGTAATTCAGATTATTTGGAATAATATTATTAGATAACATTATTGGCAATGTCTAGAAAGTTTTGTCAAAGAGAGGTTTGGTCACCTAATTGCGCGCCAGTAAGGAGAAATCCTTATTGGAAAGCCCCCTCTTTCCTGGGAACAGCCTGGTTGTCATAAATGTGATTATGTAATATTATTTATGAATAATTAATCATTGATTTATATGATAAGGAAATATTTATTTTATGTGGATATAAATGTTAGATATATTTATTGTGGTTAAAAATGAAGGAGTTAATGTTGAGGTGTTTTATCAGTATTTTTGTCGGAGTGGAGGTATTAAAAATTAAACCAGTGTTTTTGAGATATATTACGTGAGTTATAATTTTTAATCCGACCATTGGATCGTTCTGATTTTTGGATATGTTATACATATATAAGTTGAGTATATTTCCACAAATTTTGAACCGTTAAAATGAACGCATGATTTGTTATGAATTTTAAGAGGTGACTGATTCGAAAATTAGGTTTATAAATCATTTTGGTGGAAAATTCTAGAATTGGTGGGCCCCACTCTTGGTTGGTGAAGAAATTTGTTGAGATTTTTATTCAAATGTGGTGGGTGGGAATAGTAGCAGGTAAAGCCATCAGGTTGCAGGTTAAGTCTGCTTCGGTGTGCTAACATTTTCCTATAAATAAAGGGCTAAATTAGAATTGAAAATCACACCAGAAACAAGTTTTCACTCTTTTTTTCTCTAGATTATTGATTGTATTTTGTGAGTATTTAGATACTTTGTGAGTTTCTGTTAATCAGTGCAAGTTTCCTTCAGCCTTATACCGATATTCCGATCAAAAGTACTGATATTTTGAGGTAAGAAATAATATCTTCTTCTTAAATGATATTTTCTTCAATATCATTATGCCAAAATATTGGTATGAACTTTTTATCAAATTTGAAACTTTTTATGTCGGGATTACTATTCACGTATACGGCACTATTCACGAATACGGCACTATTCACCGAAAAATGAAATTTTCTTCTTTTTGTCCAAGTTGTCTATTATGGTTACTATCTTTGATTGTATCCATGTTTTGATCATTATTTTTGAATTCTGCTTCAAAATTGGTAATTTCAAATATTATTGAACTAGGATAAACTGTAATACGAATCCTTAATATTTGATCTGTTATCTCACTGGATTCGTTTTCTTTAAAATATTTTTCATCATCCTCAGTCTTAAATGATGATACAAATGAATATCTTTGGTCTGTAGTGAAAAGATGAATGATTACCTAATGAATATCTTTGGCCCGTAGTGCAAAGATGAACAGGTGTTGAGATGAACATGACCAACTGGTGATACAAATGAATATCTTTGGCCTGTAGTGTAAAGATGAATATTTGATTTAAGATGTATATTGATTGATGTTGAAAGGATAAAATATTGACGATGGACTTTTAAATCTTAGAAGATAGTAGAATTCGTCCTCTACATGACTCTTCTAATGGATTGTCGTTCCGCTGCAGTTGTTGATCTAAAACTTGTTGTCTATTATATTTTATCAGATTTTTCCCTGTTGAAGACTAACGATAATTTGTTGTATATTATCTTAGTCATAATATTCTTTGCTGGGCTAGTTGAGCTCACCCTTTTCCTTTTTGTTCCATTTTTCTCAGGAGGTGAGAACACAGGAGGAACTAGTCGGGGTACGGAGTGATGGTTCTAGAAAGATGTTTTAGCAGTCCTCACTATTTCTGTAAAATAGTGTTTGAATAATTGTAATGAGGACTCCTTTTGAGTTTTTATACTCTCTAGTATACAATATTTGTATTCAAACTTACAGTATAGGCGTTGTCGTATTCTGCACGACAATTATATTACTGAAGTTGTATTTATTTTTGTACCATGTATTTGGCGACTCAGAATGGGTGATGTATACCTATTTTGTGGGCGTCACAGTTGGTATCAAAGCTTAGGGATATGGTCTCTGGCGGATATCAGGGAATAGAACTAGGAGGGGAGAGATGAGTAAATCCTTCGCTAGTGTGTCCTATCTAAGCTTATTTGTTGGTCAGTCATAATTTAGGGATATTATGTGATATGTTAATTTATTTAATTAACCCTTGTTTTATGGTAGTATTTAAGAATGGCTGCTGAGAATGTTAACAATGGAGTGTATGAGACTGTGGAACAACCTTTAGTTACAAAGCAAGAGAACGTGCAACAGGAAGGCAATAATCCTCCTGTAAACAACACTACCGAGCTAACGATAAATGATGGAATGTTTAGGAGCTTTTTACAGTTCATGAAAAATCAGACGAGGGAGACTCGTGTACAAAATACGGGTGGAAGTGATACCAACGTGCGATCTGTCATAGCCAAGCAGTTCAAGGAGTTGGGACCACCAGAATTTATTGGAGAGCCTGATCCGATCATGGCGAAAACGTGGGTCAAACAAATTACCAAGATATTCGATGTCTTGGGATGCACGGAGGAACAGAAGGTTCCATTCGTCACCTTTATGTTCCTCGGTGAGGCAGACTACTGGTGGGAGTCTGTGAAGCGTACCCAGCCAGCCGGACTCAGCATGTCTTGGGAAATGTTTCAGAAACTATTCAATGACAAGTACTTTCCAAAAAGTATTCGTCATATGAAGGAGGTGGAGTTTATCAGACTGGAACAAAACAACATGACGGTGTCCCAGTACGAGGCGAAGTTTGCAGAGTTATCCAGGTTTGCACCTCATTTGACCAAAAATGAGGAACGAATGACGAGGATGTTTCTAAGAGGTCTAAAGCCCGAGATTCGGCAATATCTTATCTCTCATAAATTTTCTTTATATTCAGATGTTGTAAACAGGGCTCAATTATTAGAGTGAAATAATGAGTATGTTCAATCGAGGGAACACAACCAGGGTCATACCGGTGGCAGCGGTTATCGGAGCAATGACAACCAGAGGGAAGGAAAGAATTCGGACAAAAGCGGTAACCACTCTGGTGGTAATCGTGGCCGTGATAATAGAAGGAGCGAGTCAAGAGGAGATTTCAAAAGGAGAATGTATAACAATGATAGAGTAAAGACGTCAGCACCAACATCAACTGTTTATAGGGGAGGAGAACAACTACCGGTCGTGTGTTACAAATACGGGAAAGAGGGACACATCAGCCCAAACTGCCCATAACAATCCAAGGTGTGTTTTAACTGTGGAAAGGAAGGTCATATAGCTAGAGATTGTCTAGTTGCGAAAGCAAGTTCAATAGGGATGGTGACTCCAAAGGCTGTCCCGGACAAGTTAAAGTCGGTGGTTCCTAGAAGGGCGTTTGTCGTGACTGAAAGTAATATGCACACAAGCCAATCATGTTTGATGATAAAGCATATACTTTGTAAACAATCTTATTCGTTTACTAATAAAAAGTATTTATTTATTAAAGGCTTTTAATTATCTACATGATGCTGTTTTCTAATATGTGATAAACCCATAGTTTTAAGCAATGCTTTTAGAATAATGATGATGATCATTCTAATGAGATCTAAATTCTTAGAAAGCTTAAAACTAAAATAGTTCCCAATCGTTGGATTACTAAATTGGGGATTAGTGAATCCGGATAGATTGGTACATACGTTGCTTGCTCATTGGATGAGGATGATTGATCTCATGATCATTTATGTGGAGACACTAAAGCAAGTATGTAGGTGCTTATTAGAGAATAAGTTCACTGAACGTGACTCGCTAAGGAATACCTAATGGAGTTTTACATGCATGTCAATAGGAATTCCTGTAGTGATAGTAGTACAAGTGATCCTTGGACTTGAGATCATCATAGTATCTTGTGTATGATGAGTTATACTTTGACTTATTCCTTAAGACCCTTAGGGTATATCAAAGGGTATGCTTGGGTATAATAAGTTGTACATGGAGATAATGTATGATCAATAAAGAATCTACCACTTCTAGTAAAAGAAGAGAAATGTCCTATGTGATTCGATAAATGACAACTCAGTAGTCCTTGGCCAAGGCAGAATGAAATTAGAAAGGAGTTTCTAATTTGCATTATTTGGAGTTGTGCATTTAAGGATCGAAATACATATAATTAAATAAAATAAGACTTGACAGTAATTCCATGTCTTATATTTAATTGGGACATTGTATGGTGGAAGGATTTAATTGTACGGTAACTATTTACTCAAAGGTTCTTTTATGATTAATGTTGAAATCTGTATTATCTGGAAAGTCGTTGATCGCTAGGGAGGCTTATCCCTATTGTAGAATAAATATTATTTATTTAAATAAATTATTAGTTTAATTTATTTATTTAAATAAGATTAGAATTGTTCTAATTGATTTATTCACAACCGGTTTAATATGGAGAACCTAAAGGGTCACACCATAAAAGGAAGAATAATTATTTAAGAAGTTAATGGCATAATCGTAATAATAAGTTAAGTATATTTAATTTAATCTATGGTGATAGAATAAATTAAATAGCTTAATATTTATTATTTAATATTTTGGAAATATTAAATATAAATTAATAAGAGGAGTCTTATTATTATTATTACTATTATTATTATTTAATTCCTAAAGGAGTTTGGGAATTAATTAATATAAGTACTCTCATTTATTCCTAATAGGATTAGGAGGGAAAATTAGTTAAAGGAGTTTAATTAATTATCCCTAATAAGATTAGGGAGCCCATTTAATTAAAAGAGTTTAATTAAATAAATAATACCTTATTTTTAATAGGGTTACTTGATATTTTTATAAGAGGAGTCTTATATCAGATATCAAAAATACGTTATTCCAATTGTTGGAGAGTATGCTCCTTTTCTATGAGAGATAGAAAAATAAGGGTTTTGCCAAATACCCATCTTCTTGAATTTTGTTCTTCCTTGGTGGATCACCTCTAGAGGCCAAACACTTGGGTGGCTAACGTTGATCAAAGGAAGGAACCAAACCCGGTGGATTCAAGTTGAACGCGAAAAGGATTGGAGGTGAACTTGTACCTGAGGAAGCTCGGATCTTCAAGGGTATGGATCTTGTTCTTTCTTTTTCGTTTAATTAATAATTGTGCATAAAGGGTGATCCGGGTATATGGTTTGTAAAATTTTTAAACTCTGATTTTACACGTTTCCGCTTATTTTATGCAATTTGATTGCGTTCAAGAATATTACAAACCTAACAGTGGTATCAGAGCCAAACCTTTATGCGAATTATTAATTGTTCAGATTTGATATGTATATTGATATGTGTTTAGAACAATTTAATTGGGCATAATTTTATTGTATAAAATTTAATAAAAAAAAAATCACGAAGCATTTTTTTAAAACAGCGTTGAATCCCGTACCTGCTCATTCGGAAAAGTATGAATCTTCATGATTATATATTACTTCCGTTTATATGATTACTTTGTTCATTTATTTTATATGTATATACAAATCACTAGCATATGTATAAAACATATTACTTGGTTCCTGATCATGGTAATCATTATTTCTCCTGAGATTCACGGTTAGTAATATATATATTATAGTATATAATTTGCATAAGATTCATTCTTCTGGAAAAGTAATCTTGCACGGAAATAACGTATGGTTATATATATAATATATATTAACGTAATATATATTTATATATATAATAATAATTTTATAAATAAAATAAAATATTTATTTTAATCTTAAAATAAAATGTTTATTTTAATTTTAAAATAAAAAGGTTTATTTTAATTTTAAAATTAAATTTCATGCTAACTAATTAGAGTTGGAATTGGATTCCATGATAACTAATTAGAGTTGAAATTGGATTCCTAATTTTCTTAAATAAAGGAGTTTATTTAGATATGAAATTAGATTTCATATTATTCAAAATAAAAGAGTTTATTTGTGAATAGGAAAGAGAATCCTAATTTCCTTAAATAAATGAGTTTATTTAGATATGAAATAAGATTTCATATTATTCAAAATAAAAGAGTTTATTTGTGAATGGGAAAGAGAATCCTAATTTTCCTTAAATAAAGGAGTTTATTTAAATATGAAATAAGATTTCATATTATTCAAAATAAAGGAGTTTATTTGTGAATAGGAAAATAATTTGTGTTTCCTTTGATAAAGGAGTTATTTTTTTTACATGGAATTGGATTCCATAATTAATTAAAATAAAGGAGTTTATTTTGATTAAAGATTTTGATTAAAATAAAATAGTTTATTTTATTCAAAATTGGATAAATTAAAATAAAATAGTTTTATTTTGATTTAAATTTGGATTAAAATAAAGGAGTTTATTTTGATTCAAAATTAGATTTTATACTAACTAAATTTGCCCATTAAATGATATCAATATATATATTAAATATTTATTATTCATGAGATGAATGTTATTTATTGATACATATGATGATGTGTATGATAATAAATGGGATTGATTATGGATTATTGACCAATATGATTGGATTTTATTTTAGTTGGATGCATGAATGTATGGGTTTTATTAAATGGGGTCTGCGTACCTCGTCTTCTCTAAATTTTCTTAATGTAAATTCTAACTCCCTCCTATGTACTTCCCCTTGACTGCTGATCAAGGTTTCTATTTATTTTAAATAGTTTTGTAATAGGAATAGTTAGAATTAATTTTGAAGAATTGGAGAGCAAGGAGCAAGGAGCGCTTGAAGACCCGTTTGTAATGGAGCCCGGGTTTAAATGTAATAGTTATATTTAAATATTAATTCTTGCACCCCTAGGGTTTGACCTTTTGGTTCACTTGGTGGCTCTAGTGAACCAAACTAGAATAAAAGTCCATAATCAATCCGGGTAGAATATAGTATTCTATATGTGCATGCTTATACTATATATATATATATTATATATTATGCAAACATGCTTCGCATGTTAATTAATATGACGCGTATTTTATATATATATGTGCATGCGCGCTAAACAAGATGAGACAAATTAATAACAAACCCCTCAAATATTTTATATTAAGTTGTAACGTTCAAAGATATTTTGAATATCGAACGTCGCCTTCTAGCATGATAGAAACAATAGAGTATTGAATATTTAATATGAGTTTGTTGTGCACACACAAGGCGAGTATTAAATATTTAAGATGTTGTTTTTATTACATATGATGTTTATAAGGAATTGAACATTACTGCTTTGTTGTGCACACACAAGGGCTGTAGTTTTCTCTTCACTTATATGGAAATGTTGGGTCTGACTTAACTTAAATCATTTTAGTTCGGATGTGCACACACTTGACCATTATGATTTAAGAGGCAAAATACAAGGAGTTACATAGTTGATGTAATTGACAAGAGTTGCCTACCTATTTATTTATATATAGTTTGTTGTGCACACACAAGGCTATATACATTTGAAATGGGATCCTTATTCTCACTAGCATATCTTTAATTAGATTTTGCCGAACTATATAAGTGAGGGTAATATAGTTTGAAGAAAATAGTGGGAGATACCAATTTAAAACAAGACCTAATTTATTTTGGTAATTAATAAAAGAATGTATGTTAAAATGTTGTTAATTATAAATTCATTTACAGATTTTTACAATGTCTAAATTACTATCACTGCATAGCATATTAGATGCTTATTTAACCGGACCAAATTAAATGGATTGGTTAAGGTAATTGAGAATAGTTCTCATGGCTGAAAAGCTATCTTATGTCCTTAATACGCCTATCCCTGCAATGGTTGCAGACAATGCCTCTGAGGAAGATATTGCTACTTTTAGAAAGTGGCTAGATGATGCATAGTTGGCTCAATGCATCATGCTCACATCCATGAGTAACGAGCTTCAGCGTCAGCATGAAACTATGGATGCTCCTATTATATTCCTGCACATCAAGTAGTTGATGGTGAGGAAAGTAGGACTGATAGATATTAGATATCTAAGGAGCTCTTTCGATCTAGAATGACCGATGACACTACGATACAGATAAAAGTCCTTAACATAATCAATTTGATTGATCAATTAGGACAATAGGTTTTGTCATGGATGGAAATTTGAGCTAAGATTTGATCTTGCACTCACTTCCGGACTCCTTTCACAATTGTTGTGAATTTTTTATATGAACGAGCTAGATATCAGCCTCGCTGATTTGCTTAACATGTTGAAAAATGTTGAGAGTCACTTTCCAACCAAGAAATACCAAGTCTTACTGGTAGGGGCCAAAGGATCTTCTGAAAAGAAGAACGATTCTAAGAAGGTAAATAGAAAGGGCAAAAACAAAGGATAATAAAAACAAAATTGATACGGATAGCAAAGGAGTTTGCTTCCACTGTAATAAGCCTGGACACTAGAAAGAAACTGCGAGAAGCATCTTACAAAGGCTAACCAAAGAAACTTAGTGAAGTTTCGGTTACAAATACAAATTTGTTCATAATTTGAAATAAATTTTTCTTTAAGTCAAGGTTCTACTTGGGTATTGGATACCGGCTTTGTTTATCATAAATATAGATTTATGAAGGACCAAGCAGAAGTAGAAAGCTAAAACAAAGGATAAGTAATCCTATGTCTGGTAAATGAAGCAAAGGTTGCTGCATTAGCCGTAGGAACTTATAGTTTAGCAATGCCTACGGGCAAATCTATTAAGTCAATAAGGTGTTATTGTATTGCAGTTCTTGTTGGAAACATTATTTCTATTTTATTGTTGGACAATGAAATTTTTGGTATTATATTTAAGAACAATTGTTGTTCTATTTATAATAATAATATTTTGTATAGAACTGGAATATTACTTAATAGATTTTGTATACTTGACTTACGTGAAAAATTATTTTACAAATTGAACAAATTAGTATAAGAAAAGGAGATGATCATTCAAAGAGTTGAATGTTTGTATTTGATGAAATACAAGTGTGAATTATTTGAAAGGTTCAAAGAATTCAGAAGTGAAACAAATTGGCAAAGTATTAAGATTCTTTGATTAGATCAAGGAATAAATACTTGTGCAATAAGTTTCTAGATCATCTCAAATGGCTTTTTCATAATGGACGCCTCCTGATACGTAATAATTGATTGATGTATCTGAAAGGAAAAATCGTACCTTGTTGGACATGGTGTGGTCCATAATGATTTTACCGACATTCCAGTATCCTTCTGGGGTAATGTCCTAGAAATGGCTGAATATCTACGAAAAGGTAACCTCAAAATCCAGCCCCAAGACTCCATAAAAGTTATGGACAGGGAGGATTCCTAATCTTAAGTATGTTAAGATAAGGGGTTGTCCAACTTATGTGAAAAGGTTTCAAATGATAAGCTTGGGACAAAATTTGACAAGTACAGATTTGTGGGACATCCTAAAGTAAGTTTAGGGCATATGTTCTATAATCCTACTTAGCAAAAGGTGTTTGTTGAGAAGCATGTTGCCTTCTAAGATAAAGATGTTTATCATTGAAGGGGCTAGTGGGAGGATAATACATCTTGAAAAGTTCAAGAACCACAAAAACACTACAAGTCAAATAAGAGGAACCTATAGATATACCTATTGTACCACAACCGAATCGTAAATCTGGAATTGTACCGAAGATACCTAAGAGGTATGGATTCATCATGGATGATGATCATGAGGTACGTATCATAGAAGATAATGATCCAGTTATATACGATGAGGTAAGAGTTGTAGACACTCAGAGAAATGGATTGAAGCAATCTTCTCAAAAATGGAACATTCATTTTGATATGATAATCAAAAAGTTTGATTTTATCAAAAACAAGAATGAACCTAGTGTGTACAAAAGGGTCAGTGGGAGCGTCGTGACATTCCTAGTATTATATGTTGATATACTATGGATACGGAATGACATGTCAATGCTAGAATCAGTAAAGATAAAGTTGTCTAAACATTCCTCCATGAATGATTTGGGAAGAGCTCGACTTAACCCAATGAACGTATATTCATTTGATGTTAAAGTTGTTTAGCATGGCAAACTCCAAGAGATGTCTCATGTTGATGAGCCAGGGAGTGTATCTCTCTTAATAGTCCCCATAGACTCCAAAAGAGAGATCGCATGAGTGACTATCATGTATGCAATGAAATGTACGAGACCTAATGTTGATCAGTTATATTCTGGAGAAGTTCACTGTGAGACAGTGAAAAACATCTAAAAGTACTTAACCGGCACTAAGGATGTGATCACAATACATGGTGGGTCTGAATTAAAACTAGAGGGCTTAACAGACTCAAGTTTTTCAAACAGACCAAGACGACAGAAAATCCACTTTAAGGTAAAGTGTTACCTTGAACGGTGGTGCAGTGAATTGGAAAGGTTCCAAACAGCAAAGAGTTATTGATTTAGTGATAAAGACAAAGTATATAGCTGTAAATGAAGCTACAAGTTGATTGTTTGGATGAAAAGTTCATTACAGAACTAGGAATAGTTCCTAAGTCTCATCTTGGATCTAAACATGTGTTGTGGCACTTTCATTTGATTATAGGAATCATTGAAAGATGGGAAATCACTATAGAGATAGTGGACTCTCAAGAACAACATTACATATCCATTAACTAAAGCTTATCCAACAGCAGGATAATCGTCACTTAGAGAAGAAGAGTATGAGATACCATGACGATTGGCTTTAGTGCAAGTGGGAGATTGAAAGTAATATGCACACAAGCCAATCATGTTTGATGATAAAGCATATACTTTGTAAACAATCTTATTCGTTTACTAATAAAAAGTATTTATTTATTAAAGGCTTTTAATTATCTACATGATGCTGTTTTCTAATATGTGATAAACCCATAGTTTTAAGCAATGCTTTTAGAATAATGATGATGATCATTCTAATGAGATCTAAATTCTTAGAAAGCTTAAAACTAAAATAGTTCCCAATCGTTGGATTACTAAATTGGGGATTAGTGAATCCGGATAGATTGGTACATACGTTGCTTGCTCATTGGATGAGGATGATTGATCTCATGATCATTTATGTGGAGACACTAAAGCAAGTATGTAGGTGCTTATTAGAGAATAAGTTCACTGAACGTGACTCGCTAAGGAATACCTAATGGAGTTTTACATGCATGTCAATAGGAATTCCTGTAGTGATAGTAGTACAAGTGATCCTTGGACTTGAGATCATCATAGTATCTTGTGTATGATGAGTTATACTTTGACTTATTCCTTAAGACCCTTAGGGTATATCAAAGGGTATGCTTGGGTATAATAAGTTGTACATGGAGATAATGTATGATCAATAAAGAATCTACCACTTCTAGTAAAAGAAGAGAAATGTCCTATGTGATTCGATAAATGACAACTCAGTAGTCCTTGGCCAAGGCAGAATGAAATTAGAAAGGAGTTTCTAATTTGCATTATTTGGAGTTGTGCATTTAAGGATCGAAATACATATAATTAAATAAAATAAGACTTGACAGTAATTCCATGTCTTATATTTAATTGGGACATTGTATGGTGGAAGGATTTAATTGTACGGTAACTATTTACTCAAAGGTTCTTTTATGATTAATGTTGAAATCTGTATTATCTGGAAAGTCGTTGATCGCTAGGGAGGCTTATCCCTATTGTAGAATAAATATTATTTATTTAAATAAATTATTAGTTTAATTTATTTATTTAAATAAGATTAGAATTGTTCTAATTGATTTATTCACAACCGGTTTAATATGGAGAACCTAAAGGGTCACACCATAAAAGGAAGAATAATTATTTAAGAAGTTAATGGCATAATCGTAATAATAAGTTAAGTATATTTAATTTAATCTATGGTGATAGAATAAATTAAATAGCTTAATATTTATTATTTAATATTTTGGAAATATTAAATATAAATTAATAAGAGGAGTCTTATTATTATTATTACTATTATTATTATTTAATTCCTAAAGGAGTTTGGGAATTAATTAATATAAGTACTCTCATTTATTCCTAATAGGATTAGGAGGGAAAATTAGTTAAAGGAGTTTAATTAATTATCCCTAATAAGATTAGGGAGCCCATTTAATTAAAAGAGTTTAATTAAATAAATAATACCTTATTTTTAATAGGGTTACTTGATATTTTTATAAGAGGAGTCTTATATCAGATATCAAAAATACGTTATTCCAATTGTTGGAGAGTATGCTCCTTTTCTATGAGAGATAGAAAAATAAGGGTTTTGCCAAATACCCATCTTCTTGAATTTTGTTCTTCCTTGGTGGATCACCTCTAGAGGCCAAACACTTGGGTGGCTAACGTTGATCAAAGGAAGGAACCAAACCCGGTGGATTCAAGTTGAACGCGAAAAGGATTGGAGGTGAACTTGTACCTGAGGAAGCTCGGATCTTCAAGGGTATGGATCTTGTTCTTTCTTTTTCGTTTAATTAATAATTGTGCATAAAGGGTGATCCGGGTATATGGTTTGTAAAATTTTTAAACTCTGATTTTACACGTTTCCGCTTATTTTATGCAATTTGATTGCGTTCAAGAATATTACAAACCTAACAGTGACTGCCCAAAATGCGAGGAACCCAAATGAGGTGATCACGGGTAAGCTAATCATAAACTCTTGCGAAGTTTATAGCTTACTAGATACCGGTTCTACCCATTCTTTTATCTCTCCTGCTTGTGCTCAACGTTTAAACTTGACTCCGTAGAAATTAGACTTTGACTTATCTATTGAGACTCCGTTAGGAGAAACTTTCGTTACATCTACTATTTTTAAATCTTGCATGATTCAAGTCTGTACCATCACATTACCTGCGGACCTTATTTCGTTGAAAATTCTTGCATTTGATGTGATTTTGGGGATTGATTGGTTAACCACGCATCATGCTAAAATTGATTATTTTCGTAAGGATGTTAGTTTTTATATTCCCAACCAAACCACTAAAATCAGTCACTGTCATATCAAGCCATAAAGTTATTCGTTTATTAAAAAATGGATGTCAAGCTTTCTTAGCCCATGTCACGGACTTGAACAAAAACACGTCAGATTTGAATACTATTTCTATTGTTAGTAAATTTCCTGATGTATTTCCTGAAGAACTTCCCGGTCTACCCCCAGAACGTGAAGTTGAATTCTTTATTGACCTTGAACCTGGTACAAAGCCCATTTCTAAAACCCCATATCGAATGGCTCCTATTGAACTTTAGGAGTTAAAGGTCCAACTACAGGAGTTGTTGGACATCGATTTTATTCATCCTAGTACATCTCCTTGGGGTGCTCCTGTGTTATTCGTAAATAAGAAAGACGGGAGTATGCGACTTTGTATTGACTACCGAGAATTAAATCATGTCACCATCAAGAATAGGTATACGCTACCTCGCATTGATGACCTGTTCGACCAGTTGCAAGGAGCAAAATTCTTTTCAAAGATCGATCTTCGTTCTGGATATCATCAGCTGAAGATTAAAACTGAGGATATTCCAAAGACTGCCTTCAGAACTCGGTATGGGCATTATGAATTCTTAGTCATGTCTTTTAGATTGACTAATGCTCCTGCTGCTTTCATGGATATGATGAACCGTGTGTTTAAAGAATACTTGGATCAGTTCGTTGTTGTCTTTATTGATGACATCCTCATCTATTCCAAAAGCCGTAAAGATCATGAGCACCATTTTAAGCTGGTACTGCAAAGGCTTCGTGATAACAAGTTGTATGCCAAGTTGAAAAAATGCGAGTTCTGGCTTGAGAAAGTAGCATTCCTTGGACACGTGGTGTCAAAACATGGAGTATCTGTCGAACCGATGAAGATTGAAGCCATACAAAGTTGGGAGCAACCAAAGTCGGTGACCGAAGAACGTAGCTTTCTGGGCTTAGCTGGTTATTATCGGATATTCGTGGAAGGATTTTCTCGAATTGCTACTCCGCTAACTCAGCTAACTCGTAAAGATATAAAATTCGGTTGAAACGATGATTGCGAGAAGAGTTTTCAAGAACTCAAGAGAAGACTCATTTCGGCACTTGTTCTGACAATACCATCTGGTTCGGATGGAATTGTTATCTACAGCGATGATTCAGGCAAAGGGTTACGATGTGTTCTCATGCAACATGGGAAAGTCATAGCCTATGCCTCACAACAAATCAAAGAATATGAGAGGAATTATCCTACTCATGATCTAGAGTTGGCAGCCGTCATTTTCGCGTTGAAAATCTGGAGACACTACCTGTATGGGGAGAAAGTGGAGATCTATACGGATCATAAAAGCCTCAAATATTTCTTCACCCAAAAAGAACTCAACATGCGGCAATGACGCTGGCTCGAGCTGTTGAAAGATTACGATCATACCATTCAATATCATCCTGGAAAAGCGAACGTGGTAGCTGACGCATTGAGTAGAAGATCATATGCGAGTACGAGTGCGATATTGTCAATGCAAAGGCCCATTTTGTATGACTTGCAAAGGATGGAGATAGAGATGAAGGCTGCAAGTACCCACGTGATGATATCAAACATGCGAGTAGAACCGACTTTAACCGATAAAGTTAAAGCTGCTCAAGCTATGGACATGGAGCTGATGCGTATGAAGAAGAAAGTACAAGAAGGTGCTATTCCAAAAGCAAGAATCGATGAAGAAGGAATAATTCGAGTCAACTCCAGACTTTATGTTCCTAACGATTCTGACTTGAAGCATAGAATCATGATGGAGGCACACAACACACCATTTGCAATCCATCCTGGGAGTACCAAAATGTATCATGATCTTCGACATATATTTTGGTGGAGCAATATGAAAAGAGAGATCGCGGAGTTTATCTCGAGGTGTTTAACTTGTCAACGTGTAAAGACGGAGCATCAAATGCCAAAGGGTCCATTAAAACCACTTGAAATTCCGAAATGGAAGTGGGAACATATTACCATGGATTTCGTTACGGGTCTTCCCAAGATTTCTCAAAGCATAGATGCGATTTGGGTTATTGTTGATAGATTAACCAAGTCTGCCCATTTCTTGCCCATACGTGAGACTTATTCCCTTGAACGTCTTGCTAGTATATATGTGAATGAGATTGTGAGATTGCATGGCATGCCAGTATCCATAGTTTCGGATCGTGACCCAAGATTCACTTCACGATTTCGGGTTAGCTTACAGAAAGCTATGGGCACAGATTTACGATTCAGTTCGGCATACCATCCTCAAACGGACGGACAATTAGAGAGGACTATTCAAACTCTTAAAGATCTATTAAGACTCTGTGTCCTAGATCTCAAAGGGAGTTGTGATAAGTACCTACCATTGGTGGAATTCTCCTACAACAACAGTTATCAGGAGAGCATAGGTGTGGCTCCATTCGAGGCGTTGTATGGAAGAAAATGTCGTTCTCCAGTATGCTGGGACGAGGTGGGTGAAGCAACATTGTTGGGACAAGAGTTGGTACGCATAACTACAGAGAAGATCCAAACGATTCGACAACGTATACAAATGGCACATGATCGACAAAAGAGTTATGCGGATCTTCATCGGAAGGAGTGGAATTTAATATTGGGGATCATGTATTGTTACGTGTTGCACCGTGGAAGGGAGTTACAAGATTTGGGAAGAGAGGAAAGTTCAATCCAAGATTTGTTGGTCCATTTGAGATTCTTGACCGAATAGGAAGTGTGGCCTATAGACTCGCATTACCTCCAAGTATGTCTCGTGTTCATAATATTTTTCACATATCTATGCTTCGTAAATATGTGAAAGACCCGAACCATATTATTGCATTAGAACCAGACGAGATAGCCGAAGATTTAACGTACGAAGAAGTAACTGTTAAGATCTTGGATAGGAAAGAGCATGTCCTACTCACCAAGGTTATACCACAAGTTAAGGTTTTGTGGAGAAACCATGCTATTGAAGAAATGACCTGGGAGTTGGAATCAGAAATAAAAGTGAGGTATCCTCACCTTTTCGAAATATCAGGTACGTACGTCAATTTCGAGGACGAAATTTTATAAGGAGGGGAGGTTGTAAGACCCCAACTTTTTAATGAATAAAATCAAATTTCTTTTATTTATTATTATGAATAATAAGGTATTAATTTGATATAATAACTTTGGTTATGGGTGAAATGTGAAAATTTTGCAAAATAAGCTAGTGGTTATAAAATATTCATTTTGTCGGTGGAATATTCTTTTTGTCAGGGAATATTCATACGAAGGCGCAGCCAATTGTGGGCCCCATAACGGATAACGGTCGAATGAAGAAAATGACGAAATTAAATAACAGCGTAGTTGTTACCGTTAACACTATTGGAATACCCGGTGGTTAAAGTAAAGTAATACGCGTTGTTGCACAGTAGCATACGGTATTGAACAGTATTGTTGAATTATTGATCCTTACGTAAGAAGTCACTACTCAATAATTGTCACAGTAGTTACTGTTCAATATTTTATTTTATTGATTCAATAATTGCTGCATTGATATTTTATATTATTGTTGTTTCAATTATCGTCACTTCACAGTATCTCCTTTAACAGATCAGTAATTCAGATTATTTGGAATAATATTATTAGATAACATTATTGGCAATGTCTAGAAAGTCCTGTCAAGGAGAGGTTTGGTCACCTAATTGCGCGCCAGTAAGGGGAAATCCTTATTGGAAAGCCCCCTCTTTCCTGGGAACAGCCTGGTTGTCATAAATGTGATTCTGTAATATTATTTATGAATAATTAATCATTGATTCATATGATAAGGAAATATTTATTTTATGTAGATATAAATATTGGATATATTTATTGTGGTTAAAAATGAAGGAGTTAACGTTGAGGTGTTTTATCAGTATTTTTATCGGAATGGAGGTATTAAAAATTAAACCAGTGTTTTTGAGATATATTGCGTGAGTTATAATTTTTAATCTGACCGTTGGATCGTTGTGATTTTTGGATATGTTATGCATATATAAGTTGAGTATATGTCCACAAATTTTGAACCGTTAAAAATGAATGTATGATTTGTTATGAATTTTAAGAGGTGACTGACTCGGAAATTGGGTTTATAAATCATTTTGGTGGAAAATTCTAGAATTGGTGGACCCCACTCTTGGTTGGTGAAGAAATGTGCTGAGATTTTTATTCAAATGTGGTGGGTGGGTATAGTAGCAGGTAAAGCCATCATGTTGCAGGTTAAGTCTGCTTCGACGTGCTAAAATTTTCCTATAAATAGAGGGCTAAGTTAGAATTAAAAATCACACCAGAAACAAGTTTTCACTCTTTTTCTCTCTAGATTATTGAGTGTATTTTATGAGTATTTAGATACTTTGTGAGTTTCTGTTAATCAGTGCAAGTTTCCTTCAGCCTTATACCGATATTCCGATCAGAAATACTGATATTTTGAGGTAAGGGATATTATCTTCTTCTTAAATGATATTTTCTTCAATATCATTATGCCGAAATTTTGGTATGAATTTTTTATCAAATTTGGAACTTTTTATGTCGGGGTTCCTATTCACGTATACGGCACTATTCACGAATTCGACACTATTCACTGAAAAATAAAATTTTCTTTTTTTTATCCAAGTTGTCTATTATGGTTACTATCTTTGATTGTATCCATATTTTGATCAATTTTTTTGAATTCTGCTTCAAAATTGGTTATTTCAGAATATTATTGAACTTGGACAAACTGTAATACGAATCCTTAATATTTGATATGTTATCTCATTGGATTCATTTTCTTTAAAATATTTTTATCATCCTCAGTCCTAAATGATGATACAAATGAATATCTTTGGCCTGTAGTGAAAAGATGAATGATTACCTAATGAATATCTTTGGCCCGTAGTGCAAAGATGAACAGGTGTTGAGATGAACATGACCAACTGGTGATACAAATGAATACCTTTGGCCTGTAGTGCAAAGATGAATATTTGATTCAAGATGTATACTGATTGATGTTACAGGGATAAAATATTGATGATGGACTTTTAAATCTTAGAAGATAGTAGAATTCTTTCTCTACTTGACTTTCTAATGGATTGTTGTTCCGCTGCAGTTGTTGATCTAAAACTTGTTGTCTATTATATTTTATCAGATTTTTCCCTGTTGAAGACTAACGATAATTTTTTGTATATATTATCTTAGTCATAATATTCTTTACTGGGCTAGTTGAGCTCATCCTTTTCCTTTTTGTTCCATTTTTCTCAGGAGGTGAGAACATAGCAGGAACTAGTCGGGGTAAGGAATGATGGTTCTAGAAAGATGTTTTAGCAGTCCTCATTATTTCTGTAAAATAGTGTTTGAATAATTGTAATGAGGACTCCTTTAGAGTTTGTATACTCTCTAGTATACAATATTTGTATTCAAACTTATAGTATAGGCGTTGTCGTATTCCTCACGACAATTATATTACTGAAGTTGTATTTGTTTTTGTACCATGTATTTGGCGACTCAGAATGGGTGATGTATACCTATTTTGGGGGCGTCACAGTTGGTATCAAAGCTTAAGGATATGGTCTCTAGCGGATATCGGGGAATAGAACTAGGAGGGGAGAGATGAGTAAATCCTTCGCTAGTGTGTCCTATCTAAGCTTATTTTTTGGCAGTCATAATTTAGGGATATTATGTGATATGTTAATTTGTTTAATTAACCCTTGTTTTATGGTAGTATTTAAGAATGGCTGCTGAGAATGTTAACAATGGAGTGTATGAGACTGTGGAACAACCTTTAGTTACAAACCAGGAGAACGTGCAACAGGAAGGCAATAATCCTCCTGTAAAAAACACTACCGAGCAAACGATGAATGATGGAATGTTTAGGAGCTTTTTACAGTTCATGCAATATCACACGAGGGAGACTCGTGTACAAAATACGGGTGGAAGTGATACCAACGTGCGGTCTGTCACAGCCAAACAGTTCAAAGAGTTGGGACCACCAGAATTTATTGGAAAGCCGGATCCGATCATGGTGAAAACGTGGGTCAAACAAATTACCAAGATATTCGATGTCTTGGGATGCACGGAGGAACAAAAGGTTCCATTTGCCACCTTTATGTTCCACGGTGAGGCAGACTACTGGTGGGAGTCTGTGAAGCGTACCCAGCCAGCCGCACTCAGCATGTCTTGGGAAACGTTTCAGAAACTATTCAATGACAAGTACTTTCCTGAAAGTATTCGTCATATGAAGGATGTGGAGTTTATCAGACTGGAACAAAACAACATGACGGTGTCCCAGTACGAGGCGAAGTTTGCAGAGTTATCCAGGTTTGCATCTCATTTGGTCAAAAATGAGGAACGAATGACGAGGATGTTTCTGAGAGGTCTAAAGCCCGAGATTCGATAATATCTTATCTCTCATTAATTTTCTTTATATTCAGATGTTGTAAACATGGCTCAATTATTAGAGCGAGATAATGAGTATGTTCAACAGAGGGAACACAATCAAGGTCATACCGGTGGCAGCGGTCATCGGAGAAATGACAACTAGAGGGAAGGAAAGCATTCAGACAAAAGCGGTAACCACTCTGGTGGTAATCATGGCCGTGATAATAGAAGTAGCGAGTCGGGAGGAGATTTCAAAAGGAGAATGTACAACAATGATAGAGTAAAGACGTGAGTACCAACATCAACTGTTTCTAGGGGAGGAGAACGACCACCGGTCTTATGTTACAAATGCGGGAAAGAGGAATACATCAGCCCAAACTTCCCACAACAATCCAAGGTGTGTTATGACTCTGGAAAGGAAGGTCATACAGCTAGAGATTGTCTAGTTGCGAAGTGATGAGAAGATATTCATTATCATTTTCATTTGTTGTTTCAATGTGAAAACCATTTAGTCGAATATCTGTAAAACTAACCAAATTTCTTCTTAATTTACTAGAATATAGAACATTTTTGATGAAAAATTGTGTCTCATTTGGTAACATGAAACTAGCTTTTCCAAATCCCTCGATTAAATTTGATATTGTCAGAGATAGTTCACACGCTTCCCTTAGCTTTGGTTAGTTGTGAAAAATATTGCCCACTTTAAAGGATTGTATGAGTTGTTGCACTATCTGCTAGACATATATCTTCCATATCCATTAAAGTTAGTCTAGCACATAAAAATATATTAAAAACATATATTTGATTCATAATATTATTCATAAGGAACACATAATATTATACATGTAGCGTACAAAATGAAAACTAATAATATTATACATTCAAGAGTGCTTAATTAAAATAAGAAATTATTTGATATCCCAAAAGATGTTTTTCCGAATGTCCAACAATGTCGCCAAACGTTTTCTCATTGTTGGTCATTATTGGAGCATCAACAATATTTAATTGGTGGTGAACAAAGCTTGTTTTTGCCACCTTTTCTTTGTTATTTTGAGACTCCTAGTACAAATTAAAAGTAGCAAGCATACAAGTCAATCATGTATGATGATAAAGCATATACTTTGTAAACAATCTTATTCATTTATTTATAAAAGTATTTATTTACTAAAGGCATTAATTTATCTACATAGTGCTTTTTTAAATAATATGTGATAAACTTGTAGTTTTAAGCAATAATTTTAGAATCATGATGAGATCATACTAATAAAATCTAAATTCTTACATAATTTAAAATTAAAATGTTCCCAATAAATGAATTACTAAAAAGGGGATTGGTAAATTCGGATAGATTGGTACATACGTTGCTTACTCATTGGATGATGATGATTGATCTCATAATCTTTTGCGTGGAGACACTAAAGCAAGAATGTAGGTTCTTATTGGAGAATAATTTCACTGAACGTGGTTCGCTAAATAATATCTAATGGAGTTTTACTTGCATGTCAATAGAAATTCCTGTAGTGATAGTAGTACAAGTGATTCTTGGACTTGAGATCATCATAATATTTTGTATATAATAAATTATAATTTGACATGTCCCTTATGACCCTTAGTGTATATCAAAGGGTATGCTTGGGTGTAATAAGTTATATATGGAGATAATGAATGATCAATAAAGAATCTACCGCTTCTAGTAAAAGTAGAGATATGTCCTATTTGATTCGATAAATGACAACCCAAGAATCGTTGGCCAAGGTGGAATAAAATTAGAAAGGAGTTTCTAATTTGCATTTATTCGGAGTTGTGCATTTGGAAATTGAAATAAATATAATTAAATAAAATAAGACTTGACAGTAATTCCATGCTTATATTTAATTGGTACATTTTATGGTGAAAGGATTGAATTGTACGGTAACTATTTACTCAAATGTTCTTTTATGATTAAATCTATATTATCTGGAAAGTTGTTGATCGCTAAGGAGGCTTATCCTTATTATAAAATAAATGCTATTTAATAAAATAAATTAATAGTTTAATTTATTTATTTAAATAAATTAGAATTGTTCTAATTGATTAATTCACAACCGGTTTAATATGGAGAACCTAAAAGGTCACACCGCAAAAAGGAAGAATAATTATTTAAGAAGTTAATAGTATAATTGTAATAATAAGTTAAGTGTATTTAATTTAATATATGGTGATAAAATAAATTAAATAGCTTAATATTTATTATTTAATATTTTGAAAATATTAAATATAAATTAATAAAAGGAGTCTTATTTTTATTATTACCATTATTATTATTTTAATTCGTAAAAGAGTTTGGGAATTAATTTAATATTTGTACTCTCCAACATTCCTAATTAGATTAGGAGGCTAATTAATTAAAGAAGTTTAATTAATTATTCCTAATAGAGATTAGGAAGCCAAATTGATTAAAAGAGTTTTTAATTAATTAAATAAAATCCTATTCCTAATGATGTTAGGAGGGTTGACTAATAACTACATAAGAAGAGTCTTATGTTAGATAACAGATAACGTGTTTTTCCAATTGTTGGGAGAGTACAGAGATTTCTATAGAGATATAAACTAGGGTTTAGCCATATACCCTTCTTCTTGACTTCTTCTTCTTCTTCTTCTTCTTCTTCTTCTTCTTCTTCTTTGGTGGATCACCTTTAGATGCCAAATGCTTGGGTGGCTAACGTTTATCAAAGGAAGGAATCAATCTCGAGTATTCAAGGAGAGCACAAAGGAGACTAGGAATTGAACTTGTACTTGAGGAAGCTCGAATCTTCAAGGATATAATTCTTATTCTCTATCTTCTTATATTAATTGATAATATAACACAAAGCATGATCATGAGCATGATTTTGTATAAAATTTTAAATTCCTGTTTCTTCGCGCTTTCGCCTTATTTATGTGATTTGATTACGTAATTGAGATATATACAAACTCTACAATAGTATCAAAGCCAAACTTTATGCTAATTGTCAATTTTATGATTCTATGTATGAATTGATATGCGATTGGATTTAATTTTCTAGGCAGTAAAAGTTTTCTGTTTCTGCGATCAGGCGTAGTTGCGCCGCGACCCAGTTCGTTCTGGGCGTAGCTGCGCCGTTACCTGGAAATCGGTTTCTGCCTTTGAAGCACAACTGCGCCGTGACCCAGTTCATTCTGGGCGCAGCTGAGCCCTTGGGCAGAATCAATTTCTTTTTTATTTTTCTTCAATCAAAATAAATAGTTTATTTAATTGATAAAAGGTTAAACGAAAGGAGTTTATTTTATTTGAAATATGATTTCAAATTGCTAAAAATTAAAAGAGATTAATTTGGATTTGGTTTTTGATTAAAATAAAATAGTTTATTTTATTTCAAAACTAAAAATTTAGTAAGCTTTTGCCCATTAAATAAATATCAATACATATATGGAATGGAATTTTAATTCATGAGATGAATGTTTATTTATTGATGTATATGGAGATATGCACGATAATAAATGGGATTGATTGTGGACTATTGACCGATGTGATTGGATTTTATTTTGGTTGGATGCATGAATGTATGAATTTTATTAAATGGGGGTATGGGTACCTTATCTTTTCTTATTTTCTTCTTGAAGTAAATTCTATCTCCCTTCTATGTACTTCTCCTTGACTGTTGAGCAAGGTTTCTATTTAAATTAAATAGTTTATGTAATAGGATTAGTTAGAATTTTTGAAGAACCAAAGATCAAGGAGCGCTTGAAAACCCGTTTATAATGGAGCCCGGGTTTAAATGTATTATTTATATTTAAATTTTAGTTCTTGCACTCTAGGGTTTGACACTTTTGGTTCACTTGGTGGCTCTAGTGAACCAAACTAAAATAAAAGTCCATAATCAATCCGGATAAAATATGGTATTATATATGTGCATGCTGATATTATATATATTATATTTTATACAAACATGCTTCGCATGTTAAATAATATGACGTGTATTATATATATATATATATGTGTGTGTGTGTGTGTGTGTGTGTGTGTGTGTGTGTGCGCGCGCGCGCATTCAAGCTAAACAAGATGAGACTAATAATATCAAACCCCTCATAAAAAATTATATTAAGTCATAAGCATTCAAAGATGTTTAGAATATCGAACGTTGCCTTCTAGTATGATAAAATTAATAGAGAATTAAATATTTAATGTTAGACCTCAGATTCTATGAATAAAGATTTAAATTTCTCGAAATATTTTTTAATATTATGGTGTGGATTTGATATAATGTTATAGTTGTGGATAGTATTTATAAATTTTGCAAAGTAAGCAAGTAGTTATATAATATTCGATTGGTCGGGGAATATTCGTTTTAACATGGAATATTGTACGACGACACAATTATTGGTGGACCCCATAACGGAAGTATTATCGTAGTTAGAAAACGACAAAATTATCTTTCTATAAAAATAACGGCGGAGGTGTTACCGTTAAAACTGATGAATTAGCCGGTAGTAAAAGTACAATAATACGCGTGGTTACATAGTAGCACACGGTATTGATTATTGATGCTTACGTGAGAAGTTACTTAGTTATACTCAATTATTGCTACAATAATTGTTGCATCATATCTCTCATATTATTGATTCAATTATTATTTCAGTATCATCTGTATAATATGAAATATTATTAAATCAATAATTGAGACGACAAAGTTATTCATATTATTATTTGCAATATTGACAATGTCTAGAAGTTCTGTCAAGGAGAGGTTTGGTCACCTAATTGCGCGCCAATAAGGAGAAATCCTTATCGAAAAGACCCCTCTTTCCTGGGAACGACCTGGTTGTTAAATATTGTGAATTATAATATTAATGATGAATAAGTTCGTGTTGATTAAAGATGAATTTTATAGTTCCATTGTGTTGGACTTATTTGTGTTAGTATAATTGATGTCTGGAGGTTATATTATTCAATTGGGTATTCGGGACACTTTTAGTGTCGGAGTACTATTCACGAGTTACTATTCACAAGTTACTATTCACGGGGTACTATTCACCCATAAGATGTATTTCTTTTCGGTCCAAATCATTTTTGGGTACAATATTATTCCATGAGGAGATGTGCTAATTTTTCAGACCGTTGGTTGAAGATATAATAGTGAATCAATATGGATCGCTGGCTTAAAGTTTTAATAGTAAATCAATATGGACCGTTGCTTTAAGTTTTAATAGTAAACCAATATGGACCGTCCGTTTAAAAGTAAATTAATCTAGACCGTTCATGAATTAGTTACTATTCAGTCCATTCTCCTATAAATAGAAGCTCATTCCTTCATTATTTCTTACGAATTCACTGAAACTCTAGAGAGAGAAACTATAGAGAGAAAGAAAAAAAGTATTCTGCTACTTCACTACTCCAGTATTCAGTTTTTCTAAGGTAGGGGATATTATTTGTTATACTCGTAAGGGGTATTATTTCTTTCTTATTCATGAAGAGAACTTCTGTTATTCCATTCTTTATTATTCTGTTGAAATAACCTGTATACGCGGGATACCCTATACTTGGTGAAAGTCTTCTGTTATTCCATTCTTATTATTCTGTTGGAATATCCTGTCTGTACGTTTACGCCGGACCTGGTTCCATTGTTTATTATTCTGTCAGAATATCTTGTCTGTGCGTTTACGCCGGACCTGGTTCCATTATTTATTATTCTGTCGGAATATCCTGTCTGTGCGTTTACACCTGACCTGGTTCTATTATTTATTATTCTGTTGGGAATAACCTGTCGATACAGTCTATCGCACGCATGGTGAATTATTCTGTTATTCCATTCTTTATTATTCTGCTGGAATAACCTGTCTATGTGGATTACCACAAGCATGGTGAACGATTCTTTGTATTAATTCCTTATTAAATTGTGGAAATGATATGTATACGTGGATTACCGCATAGCGGGTGAAAATCCATTTACAGTTTCATATATTCTATTATACTCAGTTGGTTAAAGTTTGGCTTCTATACTCTATGAAATTAGTGGAATATCCTTGATATTTGCGTTTTATTCAGTATGTTTTAATGGAAATATTCTTCTGAGCATTCTTGAATTTTACTTCATAAAGTAGTATCAAGTTGACAATTTGGACGTTATTGAGTTCAGGATAAATTAACTTATAAATCTTTTAAATTTATTCTTGAACCTGTTTTATTAAATTGTCATCATCCTCATGCTTATATTATGTTGAAAGTCATCTTTGGCTTACGTGCATAGATGGACTTGGTATGATTATGACCAGGGATTATTCGGTATAATCATGACCGTAATGTGACGAATGATGTAGTAAAAGTCCTTATTGGCCTGTAGTTCATTAGTGGACAGTTGTTGGTATGATTATGACTATGGATTATTCGGTATAGTCATAACCATTGATGATTACATGAATATCCTTGGCCATGGAGTAGGGATGATTCGATTTTATTTATTAAGCTGAGTCTCAGCGATAAAGTTGATGAAAAACTTTTTAAATCATAAAAGACAGTAGATTTTATACTTTACTTGACTCTTCTAATGGATTGCTTATTCCGCTGCAGTTTATGATCTAAAACTTGTTGTCTATTATATTTTATTAGTTGTTATACTGTTGAAAGCTAAGGATAATTTATTCTGCATTATCTTAGTCATAATATTTCTTACTATGCTAGTTGAGCTCACCCTTTCTTTCACTGTTCTCTTTAGGAAAATGAGAGCGTAGCTGGGACTAGTCGGGGAATAGAGTGATGGTCCTAGATGGTGCATTAGTAGTCCTCACTATTCTGTGAAATAGTGTGATAATAAATGTAATGAGGACTTCATTGAGTGTGGATATTGTCTAGATGGCAATATTTGTATTAAAACTCACAGCCTATGTTTTGTCATATTTTACACGACTGTTGTATAATTAAGTTGTATTTGTATTCAGTACCTTGTATCTGGCGACCCAAGATGGGTGATGTATACCTGTTTTGGGGGTGTCACAGTTAGTATCAAAGCTTAGGGATATGATCCCTGGTTGAGATGTGAGACAAGAACTAGGAGGGGAGAGACGGTGAATTTCTTCGCTAGTATGACCTACCTAAGTTTATTTGGTATTAAATTGGTAGGTCAGAGTATATGGATAATATGTGACATGTTGATTAACCCTTGTTTTGTGACAGTATTTGAAAATGGTATCCGAAAATGTTGGGATAAGCAATGAAGCACATGAGACCGTTAAGTCACCAACGATCAATATCCAAGATAATGTGCAACATGAAGACAATAATCCTCAGGTAAACAATAACACCAATGAAATGATGAGCGATGGGATGTTCAGAGGCTTTATGCAATTCATGCAACATCAGGCGAGAGAGGCTCCTGTTCATAATGCAGGTGGAAACAATGGCAACCCACGGTCGGTCACCGCTAAGCAGTTCAAGGAGCTGGGACCACCAGAGTTTTTGGGAAAGCCAGAACCACTTAAGGCAGAGACGTGGTTATAGCAGATCACCAAGATATTTGACGTCTTGGGATGCTCCGAGGAGTAAAAGGTTCCCTTTTCTACCTTTATGTTGCGTGAAGAAGCATATTATTGGTGGGAATCTGTAAAACGTACCCAGCCTGACGTACTCAAGATGTCTTGAGAGAAGTTCCAAGAGCTGTTCAACGACAATTACTTTCCCGAAAGTATTCATCACATGAAGGAGGTGGAGTTTATCGAGTTGGAACACAACAATATGACCGTGTCGCAGTACGAGGCTAAGTTTGCCGAGTTATCCCAATTTGCATCCCATTTGGTCGATAATGAGGAGCGAATGACGCGAATGTTTCTAAGAGGTTTGAAACCCAATATACGTCAATACCTTATTTCTCACAAACTTTGTTTATATTCAGATGTTATGAATAGGGCTCAGTTATTGGAGCGCGGTAATGATTCAGTATGACCAAAAGGTAATGAACAACAACACGATAACAAACGTACCGGTGGCAGTGGCCATCGAAACAATAACAACCATTGTGGGGGAAATTATCACGCCAAGAATGGTATCCATTTCGGTGGTAATCATGGCCAAGATAATAGAAGTGGAAATTTCAAGAAGAGAATGTTCAATAATGATGGAAAGACAACAACACCAGCACATGTTAAGGAAGGAGAATGACCACCGGTCGTATGCTTCAAATGCGGAGGGGAGGGACATATCAGTCCAAATTACATGATGCAGTCCAAAGCATGTTACAATTGTGGAAAAGAAGGTCACCTAGCCCGATTTTGTCATGCACCAAAGTCAAGTCCAGCTGGGATAGTGATGCCAAAGGATGTCCCATGTGACGCCCCCAAAATAGGTCCAATCCACAACCCATTCTGAGTCGCCAAATACATGATACAGAAACAACTACAACTTCATTATTACAATTGTCGTGTAAAATACGACAATACATATACTGTGAGTTTAAATACAAATATTGTCTTCTAGACAATATTTACACCCAAATAAAGTCCTCATTACAATTATTAATACACTATTTTACAAAATAGTGAGGACTACTAAAACCACTGTCTTGAACCATCACTCCACACCCCGGCTAGTTCCCGTTATATTCTCTCCTCCTGAGAAGAAAAATGGAACAAAAAGAAAAAGGGTGAGCTTAACTAGTCCAGTAAAGAATATTATGACTTAAATAATTTACAACAAATTATCGTTAGTTCTCAACAGGGAAAAATCTGATAGAATACAATAGACAACAAGTTTTAGATCAACAACTGCAGCGGAAATAATAATTCATTAGAAGAGTTAAGTAGAGAATGAAATCTACTATCATCTATGAATTTAAAAGTCCATCATCGATATTTTATCCCTGTAACATCAATCAATATACATCTTGAATCAAATAGTCATCTTTGCACTACAGGCCAAAGATATTAATCAGTCGGCCATGTTCATCTCAACACATGTTCATTTTTGCACTACGGGCCAAAGATATTCATCATAAAATCATTCATTTTTGCACTACAGGCCAAAGATATTCAATAATATCATCATTTAGGACTGGGGATGATGAAAAATATATTTTAAAGAAAACGAACCCAGTGAGACAAAAGAACAAATATTAAGGATTCGTACTTCGATTTATCCATGTTCAAAAATACTCCATAAAAAACTATTGTGGAGCAGAATTCAAAAATGAAGATCAAAACATAGATCCAATTAAAGATAGGAACCATAACAGACAATCTTGGACACAGAAAAGAAAATTAATTTTTTTCTGTGAATAGTATCGTATTTGTGAATAGTGTCATATATGTGAATAGTGCCGTATACGTGAATAGTAACTCCGACACTAAAAGGTAGAAATTCCACAAGAAAAATTATCATGCTTCGTGAATAGTACTCATGAATAGTAACTTGTGAATAGTAACTCATGAATAGTAACTCGTGAATAATAACTATGACATAAAAAGACCAAAATTTCACAAGAAAAATTTTACCAATATTCCGGCATAATGATATTGAAAGAAATAATATTATTTTTTAAAAAATAATATCTCTTACCTTGAAAAGACAGTACTTCTGACTAGAATACTGGATATAATGCTGAAGGAAACTTGCACCGTATAGCAACACTCAAAGTATCAAAATATTTACAAGAATACACTCGATAATATGGAGAGAGAAAGAGAGAGAAAACTTCAGTTTCTGGTGTAATTTTCAATTCTAACCTAAACACCCTATTTATAGGAAAATGCTTAGAACACCAAAGCAAAAAATTTAATAAAATAATAATATAATTAACAAAATTCAAGCACACCTTTGAAATATGATTTCAGCTCATTTAAATCACAAGTGAGGCCAACTTAATTGAAAAAAATGTTTTTATTTAAAAAAATAATTAAAACTTCCAAAAATCAATTATTCTAGAACTTCAAAACTTTAATAATTCATAATAAATAGCCCCTTTGTCAGAAAAATTTGAAACTCATGCCTTTTCAATAGGAAATTTCATTATCTACAACTTTGCAGAAGAATGTTTTTCCAAATTCCAAACAGAAATTGACCGAAATTCATAAACGGACGATTTTACATGCTATAATCAAATTTCAGTCAAGAAATGGGGTCCACCGACATGTTTAACATGGTTTTTAACATTTATTGCAACAAAAATACTCTTCCTCCTCATATACTCATATATCCCATATTCATTATAAAAATATCATCATTATTATATTATAATAATATAATAAAATATTATTTTATCAGAAAAGATAAAATATCGATTTTCAACAATTGTCACTTTAAAAATTTTCTCCATCTATATTCACATAAAATAAATATTTTCCTCATCATATAAATCAATAATTAATTATTCATAAATAATATTACAGAATCACAATACTGACAACCAGGCAGTTCCTAGGAAAGAAAGGGCTTTCCAATAAGGATTTCTTCTTACTGGCGCGCAATTAAGTGACCAAACCTCTCCTTAGACAGAACTTTCTAGACATTGCCAAAAATGTTATCTAATAATATTATTCAGATAATATGAATTATTGCTCCGATAATGGAAAATACTGTGTAGTGACAATTATTGAAACAACAGTAATATAAAATATCAACGCAACAATTATTGAATCAATGAAATAAATTATTTAACTGTAATTACTTTAACAATTATTGAGTAGTTCCTTCTTACGTAAGAATCAATAATTGGTGCAATACCGTGTGCTACTGTGCAACAACGTGTATTACTGTGTTTTAACCACCGGGTATTCCAACAGTATTAACGGTAACAACTACGCTGTTATTTATAAACAACTTATACTTGACATTTTCTTCATCTAATCTCTTTCCGTTATGGGGCCCACACAAGGCTGCGCCGTCGTACGAATATTCCTCGACAGTAAAAATATTTCACGACCAAACGAATATTCCCCGACGACAATTAATATTTTATAACCACTTACTTATTTGAAATATTTGCGTATTTTACCCATAACTAACCACATTAATCAAATTAACCCTTACTATTTCAAAATAATAAATAAATGAAATTCAATTTTATTTATAATAAGTTGGGGTCTTACAACATCCCCTCCTTATGAAATTTCGTCCTCGAAATTGACGTACGTACCTGGTGTTTCAAAAAGATGAGGATACCTCGCTTTCATTTCCGTTTCCAACTCCCAGATCATTTCTTCAATAGCATGGTTCCTTCACAAGACCTTAACTTGTGGTATAACTTTGTGCATAGGACATGCTGCTTTAGATCTTGACTGGTACTTCCTCGTACGCTAAATCTTCGGTTATCTCATCTAATTCTAACTCAATAATTTGGTTCGGGTTATCCACATATTTACGTAACATCGATACGTGAAAAATGTTATAAACACGCAACATACTTGGCAGTATAACGAGTCTATAGGCCATTGTTCCTACTCGATCGAGGATTTTAAATGGACTAATAAATCGAAGGTTTGAGCTTTCCTCACATCGCCAATTCTCGCTTTTGGAATAACAACTTCTTGTACCTCCTTCTTCATATTCATCAGCTCCGGTGTGTAGCTTGAACAGTTTTAACTTTATCGATTAAAGTCGGTTCTACTCGTATATCATCACGTGAGTCCATAGAGTCTTTAACTCTATATCTATCATTTGTAAGTTATATGAAATGGGTCTTTGACAATATCGCACTCGTACTCGTATACGATCTTTTACTCAACAAGTTAGCTACCATGTTAGCTTTTCCAGGATGGTATGGTCAGAACATGTGCCGAAATGAGTCTCCTCTTGAGTTCTTTGAAGCTCTTCCTGAAAGTAGTATTCACACAAGCCAATCATGTTTGATGATAAAGCATATACGTTGTAACAATCTTAATCATTTATTAATAAAAAGTATTAATTTATTAAAGGCTTTTAATTATCTACATGATGTTATTTTAAAATATGTGAAAAACCCATAGTTTTAAGCAATGCTTTTAGAATAATGATGATGACCATTCTAATGAGATCTAAATTCTTAGAAAGCTTAAAACTAAAATAGTTTCCAATCGTTGGATTACTAAATTGGGGATTAGTGAATCTGGATAGATTGGTACATACGTTGCTTGCTCATTTGATGAGGATGATTGATCTCATGATCATTTGTGTGGAGACACTAAAGCTAGTATGTAGGTGCTTATTAGAGAATAAGTTCACTGAACGTGGCTCGCTAAGGAATACCTAATGGAGTTTTACTTGCCTGTCAATAGGAATTCCTGTAGTGATAGTAGTATAAGTGATCCTTGGACTTGAGATCATCATAGTATCTTGTGTATGATGAGTTATCTTTTAACTTATTCCTTAAGACCCTTAGGGTATATCAAAGGGTATGCTTGGGTATAATAAGTTGTACATGGAGATAATGTATGATCAATAAACAATCTACCACTTCTAGTAAAAGAAGAGAAATGTCCTATGTGATTCGATAAATGACAACTCAGTAGTCCTTGGCCAAGGCAGAATGAAATTAGAAAAGAGTTTCTAATTTGTATTATTTGGATTTGTGCATTTAAGAGTCGAAATATATATAATTAAATAAAATAAGACTTGACAGTAATTCCATGTCTTATATTTAATTGGGACATTGTATGGTGAAAAGATTGAATTGTACGGTAACTATTTACTCAAAAGTTCTTTTATGATTAATGTTGAAATCTATATTATCTAAAAATTCGTTGATCGCTAGGGAGACTTATCCCTATTGTAGAATAAATATTATTTATTTAAATAAATTAATAATTTAATTTATTTATTTAAATAAGATTATAATTGTTATAATTGATTTATTCACAACCGGTTTAATATGGAGAACGTAAAGGGTCACACCATAAAAAGAAGAATAATTATTTAAGAATTTAATGGCATAATCGTAATAATAAGTTAAGTATATTTAATTTAATCTATGGTTATAGAATAAATTAAATAGCTTAATATTTATTATTTAATATTTTTGAAATATTAAATATAAATTAATAAGAGGAGTCTTATTATTATTATTATTATTATTATTATTATTATTATTATTATTATTATTTAATTCCTAAAGGAGTTTGTGAATTAATTAATAAAAGTACTCTAATATATTCCTAATAAGATTAGGAGGTTAAATAAATTAAAAGAGTTTAATTAATTATCCCTAATAAGATTAGGGAGCTTAATTAATTAAAGGAATTTAATTAATTAAATAATGCCCTATTTTCTAATTAGATTAGAAGGGTTAACTGATATCTTTGTAAGAGGAGTCTTATATCAGATATCAATATACGTAATTCCAATAGTTGGGAGAGTACGCTCTTTTTCTATGAGAGATAGAAAAACTAAAGTTTTGTCAAACACCCATCTTCTTGGATCTTTCTTCTTCCTTGGTGGATCACCTCTAGAGGCCAAACACTTGGGTGGCTAACGTTGATCAATGGAAGGAACCAAACCCGGTGGATTCAAGTTGAACGCGAAAAGGATTGGAGGTGAACTTGTACCTGAGGAAGCTCGAATCTTCAAGGGTATGATTCTTGTTCTTCATATCTTTTCGTTTAATTAATAATTGTGCATAAAGGGTGATCCGGGTATATAATTTGCAAAATTTTAATATTCTGATTTTCCACATTTCTGCTTATTTTATGCAATTTGATTGCGTTTATGAATATTACAAACCTAACCGTGGTATCAAAGCCAAACCTTTATGCGAATTTTTAATTGTTTTAATTTAATATGTATATTGATATGTTTTTAGAACAATTTAATTGGGCATAATTTTATTGTATAAAATTTCTTGCGACTTCGGAAAGTCTGAAATTGCTTTTGAAATTCCGTGGCCATGTCAGGTGGATAATTAGTTCTTCCAGGATTCCTTGTTAACTTGGTATCATATATAGATTATATATTATACATTAAGCAAAAAGTTTACTTTGCTGGAAACCTTGATTCACGTGATGTAATTTGTCAGGAATTTTTTTATTTGACAACATATGATCACGTGGCCATGTAAAGGAAATTCATGCTTCCTTTTGTAAAAGTTACAAGATATTTTGTTATTATATATATATATATATATATATATATATATATATATATATATATAATATATTACCGTAATTCATATTATTTATATATATAATGTTAATTATGATCCAATGTAAAAGTTACAGGATCTTTTGTTATTATATATATATATATATATAATATATATAAATTACTGTAATTCATATTATTTATATATATAATGTATATTTTAAATATTTTATAATTAAAATAAAAGTTTATTTTAATCTTAAAATAAAAGGTTTATTTTAATATTAAAATAAAAAGATTTATTTTAATTTTAAAATTAGAATTTCATGCTAACTAATTTGAGTTGAAATTGGATTCCATGATAACTAATTGGAGTTGAAATTGGATTCTACATTTCCTTAAATAAAAGAGTTTATTTAGATATGAAATATGATTTCATATTATTCAAAATAAAAGAGTTTATTTGTGAATAGGAAAAAGAATCAGTCTTTCTTTAAATAAATGATTTTATTTAGATATGAAATATGATTTCATATTATTCAAAATAAAGGAGTTTATTTGTGAATAGGAAAGAGAATACGTGTTTCCTTTAATAAAGGAGTTTTTTTACATGGAATTGGATTCAATAATTAATTAAAATAAAGGAGTTTATTTTGATTAAAGATTTTAATTAAAATAAAATAGTTTATTTTATTCAAAATTGGATAAATTAAAATAGTTTTATTTTGATTTAAATTTGGATTAAAATAAAGGAGTTTATTTTGATTCAAAATTAGATTTTATACTAACTAAATTTATCCATTAAATGATATCAATATATATATATTAAATGTTTATTATTCATGAGATGAATATTATTTATTGATGCATATGGTGATGTGTATGATAATAAATGAGATTGATTATGGACTATTGACCAATGTGATTGGATTTTATTTTAGTTTGATGCATGAATGTATGGGTTTTATTAAATGGGGTCTGCGTACCTCGTCTTATCTAATTTTTCTTAATGTAAATTCTATCTCCCTCCTATGTACTTCCCCTTGACTACTGATCAAGGTTTCTATTTATTTTAAAATAGTTTCGTAATAGGAATAGTTAGAATTAATTTTGAAGAATTAGAGATCAAGGATCAAGGAGCGCTTGAAGACCCGTTTGTAATGGAGCCCGAGTTTAAATGTAATAGTTATATTTAAATATTAATTCATGCACCCCTAGGGTTTGACCTTTTGGTTCACTTGGTGACTCTAGTGAAGTAAACTAGAATAAAGTCCGTAATCAATCCAAGTAGAATATAGTATTCTATATGTGCATGCTTATATTATATATATTATATATTATGCAAACATGCTTCACATGTTAATTATTATGACGCGTAGGTTATATATATGTGTGCATGTGAGCTAAACAAGATGAGACAAATTAATAACAAACCCCTCAATTTTTTATATTAAGTCCTAAGCGTTCAAAGATATTTAGAATATCGAACGTCGCCTTCTAGCATGATAAAATTAATAGAGTATTAAATATTTAATATGAGTTTGTTGTGTCACCACAAGGCAAGTATTAAGTATTTAAGATGTTAATTTATCACATTTGATGCTTATATATAAAATTGAACAACATTGTTTTGTTGTGTCACCACATGGACGATATTTTTCTTTTTTGAATATATGGAGTGCTACGTTGGACTTAACTTGGATAATTTTGATTCGGATGTGCCACCACTTGATCAAAATAATCTAAGAGGCAAAATACAAGGAGTTGCATAGTTGATGTAATTGACAAGAGTTGTCTACCTATTTATTTATGTATAGTTTGTTGTGTCACCACAAGGCTATATAAATTTTAAATGGGATCCTTATTCTAACTAGCAAATCTTTAATTAGATTTTGCCGAACTATATAAGTGAGGGTAATATAGTTTGAAGAAAATAGTGGGAGATACCAATTTAAAACAAGACCTAAATTATTTTGCTAATTAATAAAAGAATGTATGTTAAAATGTTGTTAATTACAAATTCATTTACAGAATTTTACAATGTCTAAATTACTATCACTGCGTAGCATATTAGATGCTAAATTAATCGGACCGAACTAAACAGATTGGTTAAGGAAATTGAGAAAAGTTCTCACGGCTGAAAAGTTATCTTATGTCCTTAATACGCCTATCCCTACAATGGTTGCAGACAATGCCTCTGAGGAAGAGATTGCTACTTTTAGAAAGTGGCAAGATGATGCATAGTTGGCTCAATGCATCATGCTCGCATCCATGAGTAATGAGCTTCAGCGTCAGCATGAAACTATGTATACTCCTACAATAATCCTGCACGTCAAGTAGTTGATGGTGAGGGAAGTAGAACTGATAGATATCAGATATCTAAGGAGCTCTTTTGATCTAGAATGACTGATGAAACTACAGTACAGATAAAAGTCCTTAAAATTATCAATTTGATTAATCAATTAGGACAACAGGTTTTGTCATGGATGGAGAGTTGAGCCAAGATTTGATCTTGCACTCAGTCCCAGACTCCTTTCACAATGGTTATGAATTTTTCATATGAACAAACTAGATATCAACTTTGCTGATTTGCTTAACATGTTGAAAAATATTGAGAGTCACTTTCCAACCAAGAAAGACGAGTCTTACTGGTAGGGTCCAAAGGATTTTTTGAAAAAAAGAACGATTCTAAGAAGGTAAATAGAAAGGCTTAAACAAAGGATAATAAGAACAAAACTGATATGGATAGTAAAGGAGTTTGCTTCCACTGCAATAAGCCTGGACACTGGAAAGAAACTGCAAGAAGTATCTTGTAGAGGCTAACCAAAGAAGTTTCGTGAAGTTTCGGTTACAAATACAAATTTGTTTATAATTTAAAATAAATTTTCTTTAAGTCAAGGTTTTACTTGGGTATTGGATACCGACTTTGGTTATCATAAATATAGATTTATGAAGGGACCAAGCAGAAGTAGAAAGCTAAACAAATATAAGTAATCCTATGTGTGGAAAATGAAGCAAAGGTTGCCACATTAGCCATAGAAACTTATAGTTTAGCAATGCCTACGGGTAAATCTATTAAGTTAATAAGTTGTTATTGTATTTCATTTCTTGTTAGAAACATTATTTCCATTTTATTGTTAGACAATAAAATTTTTGGTATTATAATTAAGAACAATTATTGTTCTATTTATAATAATAATGTTTTGTATAGAACTGGAATATTACTTAATGGATTTTTTATACTTGATTTACGTGAAAATAATTTTACATATTGAACAAATTATTATATGAAAAAGGAGATGATTATTCAAAGAGTTGAATCTATGTATTTGCTAAAATACAAGTGTGAATTATTTGAAAGGTTCAAAGAATTCAGAAGTGAAATAAATTGGCAAAGTATTAAGATTCTTTGATTAGATCAAGGAATAAATACTTGAGCAATAAGTTTCTATATCATCTCAAATGGTTTTCTCATAATGGATGCCTCCTGATATGCAATAATTGATTGATGTATCTAAAAGGAAAAATCGTACCTTGTTAGACATGGTATTGTCCATAATGATTTTACCGACATTCCAGTATCCTTCTGGGATCATGTCCTAGAAATGGTTGCATATCTACGAAAAGGGTAACCTCAAAATCTGGCCCCAAGACTCCATAAAAGTTATGGACGGAGAGGATTCCTAGTCTTAAGTATGTTAAGATAAGGGTTGTCCAACTTATGTGAAAAAGTTTCAAAAGGATAAGCTTGGGACAAGATTTGACAAGTATAGATTTGTGGGACATCCTAAAGTAAGTTTAGGGTATATGTTCTATAATCCTACTTAGCAAAAGGTGTTTGTTGCGAAACATGTCACCTTCTAAGATAAAGATGTTTATAATTGAAAGGGCTAGTGGGAGGATAATAGAATCTTGAAGAGTTCAAGAACCACAAAACACTATAAGTCAAATAAGAAGAACCTGTAGATAGACCTATTGTACCAGAACAGAATCGTAAATCTGGAATAGTACCAAAGATACCTAGGAGCTATGGATTTAACATGGATGATGATGATGAGGTACACATCATAGAAGATGATGATCCAGTTACATACGATGAGGTAAGAGTTGTAAACACTCGGAGAAATAGATTGAAGCAAGCTTCTCAAATATGGAACATTCGTTTTGATGAGACAATCAAAAGAGTTTGATTTTATCAAAAACAAGAATGAACCTAGTGTGTACAAAAGGGTCAGTGCGAGCATCGTGAAATTTTTAGTATTATATGTTGATATACTACGGATGAGGAATAACATAGTAATGCTACAATCAGTAAATATAAAGTTGTCTAAACATTCCTCCATGAATGATTTGGGAAGAGTATCTTAATTGGGGATACAAATCTATATAGATAAATTTAAAAAGATGCTCGACTTAACCCAAGGAACGTATATTCATTTGATGCTAAAGTTGTTTAGCATGGAAAATTCCAAGAGTTGTCTCATGTTGATGAGCTATGGAGTGTATCTCTCTTAATAGTCCCCAAAGACTCCAAAAGAGAGATCACATGAGAAACTATCATGTATGTAATGAAATATACGAGACCTGATGTTGATCAGTTATATTCTGGAGAAGTTCACTGTGAGTCAGTGAAAAACATCTTAAAGTTCTTAACCAGCACTAAGGATGTGATCATACATGGTGGGTCTAAATTAAAACTAGAGGGCTTAACAGACTCAAGTTTTTCAGACAGACCAAGATGACAGAAAATCCACTTTAAGGTAAAGTGTTACCTTGAACGGTGGTTCAGTGAATCGGAAAAATTCTAAACAGCAAAGAGTTGTTGATTTAGTGATAAAGACAAAGTATATAGCTGTAAATGAAGCTACAAGTTTATTGTTTGGATGATAAGTTCATTACAAAACTTGGAATAATTCCTAGGTCTCATCTTAGATCTAAACATGTGTTGTGGTATTTTCATTTGATTATAAGAATCATTGAAAGATGAGAAGTCACTATAGAGATAGTGGACTCTTAGGAACAACATTGAATATCAATTTACTGAAGCTTATCCAACTGTAGGATAATCTTCACTTAGAGAAAAAGAGTATGAGATACCATGACTATTGACTTTAGTGCAGTGGGAGATTGAAAGTAGTATGCACACAAGCCAATCATGTTTGATGATAAAGCATATACTTTATAACAATCTTATTCATTTATTAATAAAAAGTATTAATTTATTAAAGGCTTTTAATTATCTACATGATGCTATTTTATAATATGTGATAAACACATAGTTTGAAGCAATGCTTTTAGAATAATGATGATGATCATTCTAATGAGATCTAAATTCTTAGAAAGCTTAAAACTAAAATAGTTCCCAATCGTTGGATTACTAAATTGGGGATTAGTGAATCCAGATAGATTGGTACATACGTTGTTTACTCATTTGATGAGGATGATTGATCTCATGGTCATTTGTGTGGAGACACTAAAGTAAGTATGTAGTTGCTTATTAGAGAATAAGTTCACTGAACGTGGCTCGCTAAGGAATACCTAATGGAGTTTTACTTGCCTGTCAATAGGAATTCCTGTAGTGATAGTAGTACAAGTGATCCTTGGACTTGAGATCATCATAGTATCTTGTGTATGATGAGTTATACTTTGACTTATTCCTTAAGACCCTTAGGGTATATCAAAGGGTATGCTTGGGTATAATAAGTTGTACATGGAGATAATGTATGATCAATAAAGAATCTACCACTTCTATTAAAAGAACAGAAATGTCCTATGTGATTCGATAAATGACAACTCAGTAGTCCTTGGCCAAGGTAGAATGAAATTAGAAAGGAGTTTCTAATTTGCATTATTTGGAGTTGTGCATTTAAGAGTCAAAATACATATAATTAAATAAAATAAGACTTGACAGTAATTCCATGTCTTATATTTAATTGGGACATTGTATGGTGGAAAGATTGAATTGTACGGTAACTATTTACTCAAAGGTTGTTTTATGATTAATGTTAAAATCTATATTATCTCGAAAGTCGTTGATCGCTAGGGAGGCTTAACCCTGTTGTAGAATAAATATTATTTATTTAAATAAATTAATAATTTAATTTATTTATTTAAATAAGATTATAATTGTTATAATTGATTTATTCACAACCGGTTTAATATGGAGAACCTAAAGGGTCACACCATAAAAGGAAGAATAATTATTTAAGAAGTTAATGGCATAATCGTAATAATAAGTTAAGTATATTTAATTTAATCTATGGTTATAGAATAAATTAAATAGCTTAATATTTATTATTTAATATTTTTGAAATATTAAATATAAATTAATAAGAGGAGTCTTATTATTATTATTACTATTATTATTATTTAATTCCTAAAGGAGTTTGGGAATTAATTAATAAAAGTACTCTCATATATTCCTAATAAGATTATGAGGTTAAATAAATTAAAAGAGTTTAATTAATTATCCCTAATAAGATTAGGGAGCTTAATTAATTAAAGGAATTTAATTAATTAAATAATACCCTATTTTCTAATTAGATTAGAAGGGTTAACTGATATCTGACTTTATAAGAGGAGTCTTATATCAGATATCAATATACGTAATTCCAATAGTTGGGAGAGTACGCTCTTTTTCTATGAGAGATAGAAAAACTAGGGTTTTGCCAAACACTCATCTTCTTGGATCTTTCTTCTTCCTTGGTGGATCACCTCTAGAGGCCAAACACTTGGGTGGCTAACGTTGATCAAAGGAAGGAACCAAACCCGGTGGATTCAAGTTGAACGCGAAAAGGATTGGAGGTGAACTTGTACCTGAGGAAGCTCGAATCTTCAAGGGTATGATTCTTGTTCTTCATATCTTTTCGTTTAATTAATAATTGTGCATAAAGGGTGATCCGGGTATATGGTTTGTAAAATTTTAAAACTCTGATTTTCCACGTTTCCTCTTATTTTATGCAATTTGAATGCATTCATGAATATTACAAACCTAACACTTCCCACATTCCTTGCTCCATTCGAATTTTGTATCTCTATGAGTCAGCTGTGTAAATGGAATAGCTATTCGAGAATATCCTTCAACAAATCTCCGATAATAACCAACTAAGCCTAGAAAGCTATATATTTCGATTACCAACTTAGGTTGCTCTCAACTGTGACTCATATCCCAACCTTGGATAGCACGTCACAATGACACCTATCAGTTTACTATAGCACGAATATGGCGTCCCCTACGGAGAGTCTGGCTTCGGTGCATTTCATAAATGGAGTCACCAGATAGAGGCTCGGTTATCAACTTCTATAGTTGGATTTTTAACTCCTGAAGTTTAATAGGAGTCATTCAATATGAGATTTTAGAAATGGGTTTTGTACTGGGTTCAAAGTCGATACAAAATTCAATATCACGCTCTGGGAGTAGGCCAGGAAATTTTTTAGGAAATACGTCAGGAAATTTACTAACAATAGAAATATCATTCAAATATAACGTATTTTTGTTCAATTCCATAACATGGGTAAGAAAGTTTGACATCCGTTTTTCAATAAACGAATGACTTTACGACTTGATATGAAAGAGTTTGACTTCAATGGTTTGGTTGCTTAAATTTGAATAACAGGTTGCTTAGGAATATGAAAACTAACAACCTTACAAAAGCAATCAATTTGGCATGATGAGTAGTTAACCAATCAATCCCTAAAATCACATCAAAAGCAGGTATCTTTAAAGAGATAAGATCAACAGGTAATGTGATGGTGCCAACTTGGATCAAACAAGATTTATAAATAGTGGATGTAACGAAAGTTTCTCTTAACGGAGTTTCCATAGATAAATCAAAGTCTAATTTCTAAAGAATCAAGTTTAAATATTGAGCACAAGCATGAGAGATAAAAGAATGGGTAGAATCGGTATCTAATAAGGTATAGACTTCGCAAGAATTTATAATTAACTAACCCGTGCTAACTTCGTTCGGGTTCTTCGAATTCTGACCAGTCACGAAAAACGCTCTTCTAGGAACCGTTGACTTTGAATTTTCTGGGACAGCCTTTTGAGTCACCATCCCCGCTGGACTTGGTTTCGCTACAGTGCAATCTCGAGCAATATGTCCTTCCTTTCCATAGTTATAACATACCTTAAACTGTTGTGGGCAGTTTGGGCTGATATGTCCTTCTTTTCCGCACTTATAGCATATGACCGGTGGTCGTTCTCCTCCCTTGGAACCAGTTGCTGCTGCTGACGTCTTCGTATAGTCATTGTTGAATCTCCTCTTTTTAAAATTTCCTCCCGACTCGCTTCTTCTATTCTCATGGCCACGATTACCACCAGAGTGGTTGCCGCTTTTGTCCGTATTTTTCTTTTTTCGCTGGTTATCGTTGTTCTGATGACTACTGTCACTGGTATGATCATGGTTATAGTCCCTCGGTTGACCGTACTCGTTATCTCGCTCTAATAATTGAGCCCTGTTGACAACATCTGAATAGAGAGAAAATTTATGAGAAATGAGATATTGACGTATGCCGGGTTTCAAACCTCTCAGAAACATCCATCATACGTTCCTCATTCTCCACCAAATGAGGTGCAAACCTGGATAACTCCGCGAACTTTGCCTCGTACTAGGACACCATTATGTTGTTTTGTTCCAATCTAATAAACTCTACCTCCTTCATATGACGAACACTTTCAGGAAAGAATTTGTCATTGAACAGTTTCTGAAATGTCTCCCAAGACATGCTGAGCGCGGCTGGATAGGTACGCTTCACAGATTCCCACCAGTAATCTGCCTCATTACAGAACATAAAAGTGGTGAATGGAACTTTCTGTTCCTCCGTGCATCCCAAGACATCGAATATCTTGGTAATTTGCTTGACCCACGTCTCCGCCTTAATCGAATTCAGCTTTCCCCAGAATTCTGGTGGTCCCAACTTTTTGAACTACTTGGCTGTGACCAACTGTGCGTTGCCATTGTTTCTACCTGTATTTTGAACAGGAATCTACTTCGTCTGGTAATGCATGAATCACAAAAAGCTTCTAAATATTTCATCGTTCATCGTCTACTCAGTGGTGATGTTTACAGGAGAAACATTGTCAGCCTGTTGCACATTCTCCTCATTGGTGAGCAAAGGTGTCTCCACGGTCTCATTTACTCCATTTTTAACATTCTCAGTCGACATTCTCAAATAATGCCGTAAAACAAGGGTTAATTTAACAAATTAACAAATCACATAATATCCCTATATTATGACTGACCAACAAATAAGCTTAGGTAGGACACACTAGCGAATGATTTACTCGTTTCTCCCCTCCTAGTTCTATTCCCCGATCTCCACCAGAGATAATATCCCTAAGCTCTGATACCAACTGTTATGCCCCCAAAATAGGTATACAACACCCATTCTGAGTCGTCAAAATATATGGTACAGAAACAACTACAACTTCATTATTACAATTGTCGTGTAAAATACGACAATACATATACTGTGAGTTTAAATACAAATATTGTCTTCTAGATAATATCCACACCCAAATAAAGTCCTCATTATAATTATTGATACACTATTTTACAAAATAGTGAGAACTACTGAAACCACTATCTTGAACCATCACTCCACACCCCGACTAGTTCCCGTTATATTCTCGCCTCCTGAGAAGAAAAATGGAACAAAAAGGAAAAGGGTGAGCTCAAATAGCCCAGTAAAGAATATTATGATTAAGATAATGTATAACAAATTATCTTTAATCCTCAACAGGGAAAAATTTGATAGAATACAATAGACAACAAGTTTTAGATCAACAACTGCAGTGGAAACAATAATTCATTAGAAGAGTTAAGTAGAGAATGAAATCTACTATCATCTATGAATTTAAAAGTCCATCATCGATATTTTATCCCTGTAACATCAATCAATATACATCTTGAATCAAATAGTCATCTTTGCACTACAGGCCAAAGATATTAATCAGTCGGCCATATTCATCTCAACACCTGTTCATCTTTGCACTACGAGCCAAAGATATTCATCATAAAATCTTTCATCTTTGCACTACAGGCCAAAGATATTCAATAATATCATCATTTAGGACTAAGGATGATGAAAAATATATTTTAAAGAAAACGAACCCAGTGAGACAAAATAATAAATATTAAGGATTCGTACATCGGTTTATCCATGTTCAAAAATACTCCATAAAAAACTATTGTGGAGCAGAATTCAAAAATGATGATCAAAACATAGATCCAATCTAATATAGGAACCATAACAGACAATCTTGGACACAAAAAAAAATTAAATTTTTTTGTGAATAGTATCGTATTTGTGAATAGTGTCGTATATGTGAATAGTGCCGTATACGTGAATAGTAACTCCGACACTAAAAGGTAGAAATTCCACAAGAAAAATTATCATGTTTCGTGAATAGTACTCATGAATAGTAACTCGTGAATAGTAACTCTGACATAAAAAGACTAAAATTTCACAAGAAAAATCTTACCAATATTCCGGCATAATGATATTGAAAGAAATAATATCATTTAAAAAAATAATATCCCTTACCTCGAAAAGACAGTACTTCTGACTGGAATACTGGATATAGTGCTGAAGGGAACTTGCACCGTATAACAACACTCAAAGTATCAAAATACTTACAAGAATACACTCGATAATATAGAGAGAGAAAGAGAGAGAAAACTTCAGTTTCTGGTTTAATTTTCAATTCTAACCTAAACACCCTATTTATAGGAAAATGCTTAGAACACCAAAGTAGAAAATTTAATAAAATAATAATATAATTAACAAAATTCAAGCACACCTTTGAAATCTGATTTCAGCTCATTTAAATCACATGTGAGGCCAACTTAATTGCGAAAAACATTTTTCTTTAAAAAAATATTTAAAACTTTCAAAAATCAATTATTCTGGAACTTTGAAACTTTAATAATTCATAATAAATAGCCCTTTTGTCAGAAAAATTTGAACCTCGTATCTTTTCCATAGGAAATTTCATTATCTACAACTTTGCAGAAGAAAGTTATTCCAAATTCCAAACAAAAATTGACCGAAATCCACAAACGAACGATTTTATAGACTATAATCAAATTTTAGTTAAGAAATTGGGTCCACCGACATGTTTAACATGTTTTCTAACATTTATTGCAACAAAAATACTCTTCCTCCTCATATACTCATATATCCCACATTCATTGTAAAAATATCACCATTATTATATTATAATAATATAATAAAATATTATTTTATCAGAAAAGATAAAATATCGATTTTCAAAAATTGTCACTTTAAAAATTTTCTCCATCTATATTCACATAAAATGAATATTTTTCTCATCATATAAATCAATAATTAATTATTTACAAATAATATTATAAAATCACAATACTGACAACCAGGCAATTCCCAGGAAAGAGGGGGCTTTCCAATAAGGATTTCTCCTTACTGGCGCGCAAAAATTTTAGGTGACCAAGCCTCTCCTTAGACAGAACTTTCTAGACATTGCTAATAATGTTATCTAATAATATTATTCAGATAATATTAATTATTGCTCTGATAATGGAAAATACTGTGTAGTGACAATTATTGAAACAACAGTAATATAAATTATCAACGCAGCAATTATTGAATCAATGAAATAAAATATTGAACAGTAATAACTGTAACAATTATTGAGTAGTGCATTCTTACGTAATACTGTGTAGTGACAATTATTGAAATAACAGTAATATAAAATATCAACGCAACAATTATTGAATCAATGAAATAAAATATTGAACAGTAATAACTGTAACAATTATTGAGTAGTGCATTCTTACGTAAGAATCAATAATTGGTGCAATACCGTGTGCTACTGTGCAACAACGCGTATTACTGTGTTTTAACCACCTGGTATTCCAACAATATTAATGGTAACAACTACGTCGTTATTTATAAACAACTTATACTTATCGCTTTCTTCATCCGATCACTTTCCGTTATGGGACCCACACAAGGCTGAGCCGTCGTACGAATATTCTTCGACAGTAAAAATATTCCACAACCAAACGAATATTCCCCGACAACAATTAATATTTTATAACCACTTGCTTATTTAAAATATTTGCGCATTTTACCCATAACTAACCACATTAATCAAATTAACCCTTACTATTTCAAAATAATAAATAAAGGAAATTCAATTTTATTTATAATAAGTTGGGGTCTTACAACCTCCCCTCCTTATGAAATTTTGTCCTCGAAATTGACGTACGTACCTGGTGTTTCAAAAAGATGAAGATACCTCGCTTTCATTTCCGTTTCCAACTCCCAGATCATTTCTTCAATAGCATGGTTCCTTCACAAGTCCTTAACTTGTGGTATAACCTTTGTGCGTAGGACATGCTCCTTTAGATCTTGACTGGTACTTCCTCGTACGTTAAATCTTCGGTTATCTCATCTGATTCTAACTCAATAATGTTGTTCAGGTCGTCCACATATTTACGTAACATCGCTACGTGAAAAATGTTATGAACACGCGACATACTTGGCAGTATAGCGAGTCTATAGGCCATAGTTCCTACACGATCGAGGATTTCAAATGGACTAATAAATCGAATGTTTGAGCTTTCCTCACATCGCCAATTCTCGCTTTTGGAATAACAACTTCTTGTACCTCCTTCTTCATATTCATCAGCTCCGGTGTGTAGCTTGAACGATTTTAACTTTATCGATTAAAGTCGGTTCTACTCGTATATCATCACGTGAGTCCCTAGAGTCTTTAACTCTATATCTATCATTTGTAAGTTATATGAAACACAAATCTGAATCATTTGAAAAGTTCAAAGAGTTCATAAGTGAATTAAAGAAACAAATTGGCAGGAGTATTAAGATACTTTGATCGGATCGAGGTGGTGAATACTTAAGCAGTTAGTTTCTCAATTATCTCAAAGAAAATGGTATAATCTCACAATGGACTCCACCTGGGATGTTGTAGTTAAACGGTGTACCTGAAAGGAGAAATCAAACATTGTTGGACATGGTTCGTTCCATGATGAGCTTTACCGATCTTCTAGTTTTCTTCTGGAGATATGCCTTAGAATCGGCTGCATACCAACTTAACAAGGTCACTACCAAATCCGTCCCTAATACCCCATATGAGTTATAGAAAGGGAGGAAACCAAATCTTAAACATGTTAAGACTTGGGGTTATCTAGCTTATGTCAAAAAGTTTGAAAATGATAAGCTACAAACTAGATCTGATAAATGTAGATTTGTGGGATACCCTAAAAAAACATCAAGGTATTATTTCTATCATCCAAATGATCAAAAGGTGTTTGTTACGAAACATGTTGCCTTCTTGGAAAAGAAGTTTATCCTTGAAGGGGTAAGTGAGAGTAAGAGATATCTTGAAGAAGTTCAAGAACCACAAAATACTACGGATCAAAGTCACCTCCTAACCATTTGGAAGAACCTACTGTAACACACCCTATTCGTAAATCTGGAAGAGTGTCGAAGATACCTGATAGGTATGGATTCATCATAGAGGGTGACGATGAGGTACGCATTATAGACAATGATGATCCATTGAATTACGAACAGACTATGAGTAATAAAGACTCAGAGAAGTGGGTAGAAGCCATGAAATTGGAGATGAACTCTATGTGTACCAAGTATGGACTTTGGTTTCACCACCTAAAGGCATTAAGCCCATTGGGTATAAATGTGTCTTTAAAAAAAGACTGGAGCGGACGACAAGGTAGAGACCTATAAGGTCCGACTGGTCGCAAAAGGTTTCAAACAAAGACAAGGAGTTGACTATGATGAAACATTTTCACTAGTGTCTATGCTCAAGTCCATTCGGATTTTGCTTGCGATTGTAGCTTACCACGACTATGAAATTTGGCAAATGGACATGAAAATGACATTCCTCAATGGGAAACATAAGGAGGATGTGTATATGAAATAGCCAGAGGGATTTGTTTCAACGGTTGGAACAAATCAAGTTTGCAAGTTGCAATGATCCATCTATGGATTGAAACAAGCTTCTCGTAGATGGAACATCCATTTTGATGAAACAATCAAAGAGTTTGATTTTATCAGAAGTGAGGATGAACCATGTGTGTATAAGAAGGTTAATGAGAGTGTTGTTTCATTCCTTGTATTATATGTTGACGATATATTACTGATAGGAAAGATATTCCTATGCTATAATTGATCAAAATATAGTTATCTAAACACTTCTCAATGAAGAACTTGGGAGAAACATCCTATATGTTGGGGATAAAGATCTATAAAAATAGATCTAAAAGGATGCTTGGCTTGTACCAAGGAATATACATTGACTCGATGCTAAAGAAGTTTAGCATGGAAGATTCCAAGAGATGTCTCATGCTGATGAGCCATGGAATACATCTCTCCAAGAAATAGGCCCCAAAGACACCTGAAGAGAGAGTCCGTATGAGTAAGATTCCTTATACTTTAGCAATATGATCTATAATGTATGGTATGATATGTACTAGACCGGATGTCACTCATGCATTTAGTGTAACAAACTGATATCAGTCGAATTCTGGAGAAGAGAACTAGAAGGCAGTGAAAAATATCTTAAAGTACTTACGAAGAACTAAGGATGTATGTTTTATCTGCGGTGGGTCTGAATTGAAACTAGAGGGCTACATAGACTCAAGTTTTCAAAGAGACCAAGATGACAATAAATCCGTTTTGGGGTATGTGTTTACCTTAAACGGTGGTGAAGTGAGCTGGAAGAGTTCCAAGTAGTAAATAGTTGTTGATTCAGTGACAGAGGCAGAGTACATAACTGCAAGTGAAGCTGCAAAGGAGACTATTTGGATGAAGAAGTTCATAACTGAACTTGGTGTGATTCCTAGTATTAGTGTGAGACCCCAGATTTTATGAATAAATATTTAATTTTCTCGAAATAATTTTTGAATATTATGGTGTGGATTTGATATAATGTTATAGTTGTGGATAGTATTTATAAATTTTGCAAAGTAATCAAGTGGTTATATAATATTCGATTGGTCAGGGAATATTCATTTTAACAGGGAATATTGTACGACGGCACAATCATTGGTGGACCCCACAATGGAAGTATTGTCGTAGTAATAATGGCGGAGGTGTTACCGTTAAAACTGTTGAACTACCCGGTAGTAAAAGTACAGTAATACGCGTGGTTGCATAGTAGCACACGGTATTGATTATTGATGCTTACGTGAGAAGTCACTCAGTTATACTCAATTATTGCTACAGTAATTATTGCATCATATCTCTCATATTATTGATTCAATTATTGTTACAGTATCATCTGCATAATATGTTATATTATTAAATCAATAATTGAGACGACAAAGTTATTCATATTTTTATTTGCAATATTGACAATGTCTAGAAGTTCTGTCAAGGAGAGGTTTGGTCACCTAATTGCGCGCCAATAAGAAGAAATCCTTATCGGAAAGCCCCCTCTTTTCTGGGAACGACTTGGTTGTTAAATATTGTGAATTATAATATTAATGATGAATAAGTTCGTGTTGATTAAAGATGAATTTTATAGTTCCATTGTGTTGGAATGATTTGTGTTAGTGGAAATTTACATTTGTTTCGATAATAATTGATGTCTAGAGGTTATATTATTCAATCGGGTATTCGGGGCACTTTTCGTGTCGGAGTTACTATTCATGAGTTACTATTCATGAGTTACTATTCACGAGTTACTATTCACGGGGTACTATTCACCCGTAAGATATATTTCTTTTCGGTTCAAATCATTTTTTGGTACAATATTATTCCATGAGGAGATGTGAAAATTTTTCAGACCGTTGGTTGAAGATATAATAGTAAATCAATATGGACCGCTGGTGGAAAGTTATAATAGTAAATCAATATGGATCGCTGGTTTAAAGTTTTAATAGTAAATCAGTATGGACCGTTGCTTTAAGTTTTAATAGTAAACCAATATGGACCGTCAGTTTTAAAGTAAATCAATCTGGACCGTTCATGAATTAGTTACTATTCAGTCCATTCTCCTATAAATAGAAGCTCATTCCTTCATTATTTCTTACGAATTCACTGAAACTCTAGAGAGAGAAACTATAGAGAGAAAGAAGAAAAGTATTCTGCTACTTCACTACTCCAATATCCAGTTTCTTCTAAGGTAGGGGATATTATTTGTTGTACTCGTAAGGGGTATTCTTTCTTTCTTATTCATGAAGAGAACTTCTGTTATTCCATTCTTTATTATTCTGTTGGAATAACCTGTATACGTGGGATACCCTATACTTGGTGAAATTCTTCTATTATTCCATTCTTATTATTCGGTTGGAATAACCTGTTTATGCGAAGTACCGTATACATGGTGAAAGTCTTCTAATATTTCGTTCTTTATTATTCTGTCGGAATATCCTTTCTCTGCGTTTACGCCAGACCTGGTTCCATTATTTATTATTCTGTCGGAATATCTTGTCTGTGCGTTTACGCCGAACCTGGTTCCATTATTTATTATTCTGTCAGAATATCCTGTCTGAGCGTTTACGCCGGACCTGGTTCCATTATTTATTATTTTGTTGGGAATAATCTGTCTGTGCAGTCTATCGCATGCATAGTGAATCCTTCTTTTATTCCATTCTTTATTATTCTGTTGGAATAACCTGTCTTTGTGGATTACCACATGCATGGTGAATGATCCTTTGTATTCATTTCTTATTAAATTGTGGAAATGATCTGTATACGTGGATTACTGCATGGCGGGTGAAAATCCATTTGCAATTTCATATATTCTATTATACTCAGTTGGTTAAAGTTTTGGCTTCTATACTCCATGAAATTAGTGGAATATCCTTGATATTTGAGCTTCATCCAGTATCTTTTCATGGAAATATTCTTCTGAGCATTCTTGAATTTTACTGCACAAAGTAGTATCATGTTGACAATTTGGAGGTTATTGAGTTCAGGATAAATTAACTTATAAATCTTTAAAATTTATTTTTGAACTTGTTTTATTGAATTGTCATCATCCTCGTGCTTATATTATGTTGAAAGTTATCTTTGGCTTACGTGCATAGATGGACTAAGTATGATTATGACAATGGATTATTTGGTATAATCATGACAGTAATGTGACGAATGATGTGGTAAAAGTTCTCATTGACCTGTAGTTCATTGGTGGACAGTTGTTGGTATGATTATGACCAGGGATTATTCGGTATAGTCATGACCATTGATGATTACATGAATATCCTTGGCCGTGGAACAGGGATGATTCGATTTTATTTATTAAGCTGAGTCTCAGCGATAAAAGTGATGAAAAACTTTTTAAATCATAAAAGATAGTAGATTTTATCCTCTACTTGACTCTTCTAAAGAATTGCTTGTTCCACTGCAGTTAAACTTGATGTTTATTATATTTTATCAGTTTAACACCGTTGAAGGCTAATGATAATTTATTCTGCATTATCTTAGTCATAATATTTCTTACTGGGCTTGTTGAGCTCACCCTTTCTTTCACTGTTCTCTTCAGGAAATGAGAACGTAGTTGGGACTAGTCGGGGAACAGAGAGATGGTCCTAGATGGTGCATCAGTTGTAAGACCCCAACTTATTAATAAATGAAATTTAATTTTCTTTATTTATTATCTTGAAATAATACGGGTTGATTTGATTAATGTGGTTAGTTATGGGTAAAATGCGCAAATATTTCAAATAAGTAAGTAGTTATAAAATATTCATTATTGTCGGGGAATATTCGTTTGGTCGTGGAATATTCTTCCTGTCGGGGAATATTCGTACGACGACGCAGTCTTTTGTGGGCCCCATAATGGAAAGCTATTGGATGAAGAAAACGACAAGTATAAATTGTTTATAAATAATTACGTAGTTGTTACCGTTAATACTGTTGGAATACCCGGTGGTTAAAACACAGTAATACGCGTTGTTGCACAGTAGCACACGGTATTGCACCAATTATTGATTTTTACGTAAGAAGGCACTACTCAATAATTATTACAGTAATTACTGTTCAATATTTTGTTTTATTGATTCAATAATTGCTACGTTGAAATTTTATATTATTGTTGTTTTAATAATTGTCACTATACAGTATTTCCCATTATCAGATTAATGATTCATATTATTTTAATAATATTAATAGATAACATTATTGGCAATGTCTAGAAAGTTCTGTCTAAGGAGAGGTATGGTCACCTAATTGCGCGCCAGTAAGGAGAAATTCTTATTGGAAAGCCCCCTCTTTCCTGGGAACGGTCTGGTTGTCATTATTGTGATTCTGTAATATTATTTATAAATAATTAATTATTGATTTATATGATAAGGAAAATATTCATTTTATGGGGATATAGATGGAGAAAATTTTTAATGTGACAATTGTTGAAAATTGATATTTTATCTTTTCTGATAAAATAATTTATTATTATATTATAATAATATAATAATGGTGATATTTTTATAATGAATGTGGGATATACGAGTAAATGAGGAGTAAGAGTATTTTTGTTACATAAAATACTAAAAACATGTTTTTAATGTTTGTGGACCCCAATTTTTAACTGAAATTTGATTATAGCCCGTAAAATTGTCCGTATGTGGATTTTGGTCAATTTCTGTTTGGAATTTGGAAAACTTAAACTTACAAAGTTGTAGAGAATTGAATTTCCTATAGAAAGACATAATATTCGAATTTTTCTGATAAAAGAGCTATTTATTATGAATTATTGAAGTTCCGAAATAATTGATTTTTGAAGTTTTAATTATTTTTTAAGAAAAATGTTTTTGGTGAGTTGAGTGGGTCTTGTATGTGTTAGAAATGTGTTGAATTCAGATTCAAGAGGTAGGCGTGACAAAAATTTATATATCATAATATTTTATTAAATTTTCTACTTTGGTGTTCTAAGCATTTTCCTATAAATAGGGTGCTTAGGTTAGAATTGAAAATCACACCAGAATCTGAAGTTTTCTCTCTCTATAATATCGAGCGTATTTTTGTGAGTATTTTGATACTTTGAGTGTTGTTATACGGTGCAAGTTTCATTCAGCATTATATCCGATATTCAGTCAGAAGTACTATCTTTGTGAGGTAAGGGATGTTATTTTCTTCGTAAATGATATTATTTCTTTCAATATCATTATGCCAAAATATTGGTCTGAATTTTTTTTATTATCAAATTTGGAACTTTTTGTGTCGGGATTACTATTCACGTATACGAAACTATTCACCGAAAAATGAATTTTTCTTCTTTTTGTCCAAGATGTCTATTATGGTTACTATCTTTGATTGTATCCATGTTTTGATCTTTATTTTTGAATTCTGCTTCAAAATTGGTTATTATGGAGTATTATTGAACTTGGATAAAACTGTAGTACGAATCCCAAATATTTGTTCTTTTGTTTCACTGGATTCGTTTTCTTTAAAATATTTTTCATCATCCTCAGTTCTAAATGATGATATTACTGAATATCTTTGGCCTGTAGTGCAAATATGAATGATTTCTGATGAATATCTTTGGCCTGTAGTGCAAAGATGAACATGTGTTTAGATAAACATGACCAACTGATGAATATCTTTGGCCTGTAGTGCAAAGATGAATATTTGATTCCAGATATATATTGATTGATGTTACAGGCATAAAATATTGACGATGGACTTTTAAATTCATATATAGAAGATAGTAGATTTTATTCTCTACTTAACTCTTCGAATGAATTATTATTTCCGCTGCGAATATTGATTTAAAACTGGTTGTCTATTGTATTCTATTAGATTTTTCCCTGTTGAGGACTAACGATAATTTTTTCTATATTATCTTAGTCATAATGTTCTTTACTGGGCTAGTTGAGCTCACCCTTTTCCTTTTTGTTCCATTTTTCTTCTCAGGAGGCGAGAATGTAGCGAGTACTAGTCGATGGTATGGAATGATGTTTCTAGAAGTTTTTTTAGTAGTCCTCACTATTTTGTAAAATAGTGTATCAATAATTGTAATGAGGACTTATTTGAGTGTGTATATTGTCTAGATGACAATATTTGTATTTAAACTTACAGTTTAAGTGTTGTCGTATTTTGCATGACAGTTGTATTAATAAAGTTGTAGTTATTTCTGTACCATGTATTTGGCGACTCAGAATGGGTGTTGTATACCTATTTTGGGGGTGTCACATTAGTAGTCCTCTCTATTCTGTGAAATAGTGTGATAATAAATGTAATGAGGACTCCATTGAGTGTGGATATTGTCTAGATGACAATATTTGTATTAAAACTCACAACCTTTTGTCGTATTTTATACGACGGTTGTATAATTAGTTTGTATTCGTATTCAGTACCATGTATCTGGTGACCCAAGATGGGTGATGTATACCTGTTTTGGGGGCGTCACAATTGGAGGAGTAGTTCCCTTGTACTGTGACAACACTGGAGCTGTTACGCAGGCTAAGGAACCCAGGTCTCATCCGAAATTCAAAAACATTTTATGGCGGTTTCATTTGATCAGAGAGATCATTGAAAGAGGAGACATCACCCTAGAGTGTGTGGAATCTTAAGACAACATTGCAGATCCATTTACTAAAGCGTTAACACAACAACAGTTTGATCGTCACTTAGAGAAGATGGGTATGAGATACCATGGCGATTGACTTTAGTGCAAATGGGAGATTGAAAGTAGTATACATACAAGCCAATCATGTATAATGATAAAGTATATAATTTTAAAAAATCTTATTCATTTATTAATATAAGTATTTATTTACTAAAGGCATTAATTTATCTACATGGTGTTATTTTTAATAATATGTGATAAACTCATAGTTTTAAGCAATGTTTTTAGAATCATGACGAAATCATGCTAATGAGATCTAAATTCTTAGATATATTAAAACTAAAATGTTCCCAATCAATGGTTTACTAAAAAGGGGATTAGTGAATCCAGATAGATTGATACATATGTTGCTTACTCATTCGATGAGGATGATTGATCTTATAATCTTTTGTGTGGAGAAACTAAAGCAAGTATATAAGTGTTTATTGGAGAATAAGTTCACTGAACGTGGTTCGCTAAGGAATACCTAATGGAGTTTTATTTGCCTGTCAATAGGAATTCATGTAGTGATAGTAGTATAAGTGATCCTTAGACTTGAGATCATCATAGTATTTTGTATATAATAAGTTATACCTTGACATGTTCCTTAAGACCCTTATGGTATATCATAGGGTATGCTTAGGTGTAATAAGTTATATATGGAAATAATGACTGATCAATAAAGAATCTATCGCTTCTAATAAATGAAGAGATATGTCCTATGTGATTTGATATATGATAACCCAGGAATCATTGGCCAAGGTGGAATGAAATTAAAAAGAATTTTCTAATTTGCATTTATTCGGAGTTGTGCATTTGGGAATCGAAATACATATAATAAAATAAAATAAGACTTGACAGTATTTCTGTGTCTTATATTTAATTGGGACATTGTATGGTGAAATGATTGAATTGTACAGTAACTATTTACTTAAATATTCTTTTATGATTAATGTTGAAATCTATATTATCTGGAAAGTTATTGATCGCTAAGGAGATTTATCCTTATTGTTGAATAAATGTTATTTATTTAAATAAATTAATAGTTTAGTTTATTTATTTATTTAAATAAAATTAGAATTATTCTAATTGGTTTATTCACAACCGGTTTAATATGAAGAACCTAAAGGGTCACACCGCAAAAAGGAAGAATAATTATTTAAGAAGTTAATGACATAATTGTAATAATAAGTTAACTGTATTTAATTTAATCTATAGTGATAGAATAAATTAAATAGATTAATATTTATTATTTAATATTTTAGAAATATTAAATATAAATTAATAAGAGGAGTCTTATTATTATTATTACCATTATTATTATTATTTTAATTCCTAAAGGAGTTTGAGAATTAATTTAATATTTGTACTCTCCAACATTCCTAATTAGATTAGGAGGCTAATTTATTAAAGGAGTTTAATTAATTATTCCTAATAGAGATTAGGAAGCCTAATTGATTAAAAAAGTTTTTAATTAATTAAATAAAACCCTATTCCTAATGATGTTAGGAGGGTTGACTAATATCTACATAAGAAGAGTCTTATGTTAGATATCAGATAACGTGTTTTTCCGAGTGTTGGGAGAGTACATAGATTTCTATAGATATAGAAACTAGAGTTTAGTCATATACCCTTCTTCTTGACTTCTTCTTCTTCCGTGGTGGATCACCTTTAGAGGCCAAACGCTTGGGTGGCTAACTTTGATCAAAGTAAGACATCAATCCCGAGTATTCAAGGAGAGCACAAAGGAGACTAGGAGTTGAACTTGTTTTTGAGTAAACTTGAATCTTCAAGGGTATGATTCTTGTTCTCCATCTTCTTCTGTTAATTGATAATATAGCACAAAGCATGATCATGTGTATGGTTTTGTATAAAATTTTAAATTCCCGTTTTTTGTGCTTCCGCCTTATTTATGTGATTTGATTACGTAATTGCGATATATAAAAACCCTACATAAATTAACAAGATGGCTCGGCGTACGAAAGGTGCACAACCAATGCCCTTTCATTCCACACCTGAAACATCTGGTTTATTCTTTATTTGTGGTACATTTTCTTTATTTTTACCTGATCCAGACTCTTGCCACTTCTGGTGCCCTGAATTGTTGTGATTGTGAAATTTGTTGTTATGATAGCCTCGTTTATTTTTTCATCCCTGAAACTTCTTATTATTTTCCCATCCATTATCACGTTTATTGTGCTGGAATGACGTGTTTTTAATGTCTGGCAATGGGGTAGAACCCATTGGTCGTACTTCATGGTTTTTTTATAACAATTCATTATTCTTTTTCGCAACAAGGATGATAGACAATAATTCACTGAATTTTATGAACTTACTTTTTCTATAATGTGTGACAGAATCATATTGGTGGGATAAAAAGTTGAAATAGTTTTTTCTAAAATATGGGTTTCAGAAACTGGATGCCTACACAAAGCCAAAGAAGAGGTTATTTTATAGACATTAGAACTATACTCTGTAATTGATTTATAATCTTGTAGTATTAAATTAAGCTACTCAAATTTGGCACTAGGGAGAACAATCAATTTTTGGTGGTGAAATATTTCCTTTAGTTATATCCATAAGGTCAAAGGATCTTTGACTGTTAAATACTCAGTTTTTAATCCTACATCAACGTGATGATGAAGAAAGATTATGGCTTGTGCATTTTGTGTCGTAGTTGCTTTGTTTCTTGAGTCAATGATCTTTTCTAACCCATTTGCACTAAGGTATAATTCTACATCAAGTGCCCAAGCGAAATAGTTGTATCCAGATATTTTCAAAATTGAAAAATCTATTTTCCCAAGTTTGCCATCTATTCTGATTTAAAACATAATAATTTCTATTATTTATTAACGTATGTAATAAATTATTGCATACATGATAGATAAAAGATAAATGCATGAGAACAAAAAAAATTTGGAGGCCTCAGTGGTGTCTTCATCAGCACAACTCAGCTTTTCGTCCAAATAAATCCAGGGCGTGAGACCAATTGAGCATAGTGGGGTTTACCAGGACTCGAACCCACGTTTGTGGGGATTTATGTCCGGCTTCCCACCACTAAGCCACCACCTCAAGCGATGATAAATATATAAACAAGATAAATATATAAACGTTTATTTTATTAGCATATCCTTTTAGTCAGAAGGTATGCAATCACTAATGTATATACAAGTATTATTGTACACATCATAAAAAAAATACATGTACAAAACTGCAAATAGATTTTCATCCGGCATGCGATAGTCCACATAGACAGATTTTTTCCACAAACTGCTAATAAGAAATGAATACGAAGGGGTATTCACCAAATATGTGGTAATCAGCGTAGTCAAGTTATTTCCACAAGTTAATAAATGATAAAAAAAGGTTCCCACCAAGTCTTGTAAGATCAACAAGGATAAATGGTACCATTGTAAATAATAAAATATAAAAATGGACAATGAAAACATGAATATAATTTGACAGTTAAAAAATATAATCGGCGGAAAAAATCAAGCCATTAGTATAATGTTTAATTGCAAGAATTTAAAGTTTTATCATCTTAATTGGTTGGAGTTTCGTGTTGATAACGTGTTATAAAAATAGAGAAATAATGCAGTTGCAAAGATGTTATAGAACTAAGGAAATAACAAAATTGCAAAGATGAAAGTATTAGATAATTTTCTCTCTTTTTTGGTTGTTTTCTTTCATTAGATGAGTTTGCCTTTTATAGGCAAAACAAAGGGAACATACATTACATACATCACCCAACCAAGATCCACAATATCATGGATTAGACCATTCTAGCTTATGAATTTAGATTGGTCTAGTTTAACTTTTTAGGAAATCATATTATAACAGATTTAACTATTTTGTAGGAGTGGAAGATTCAACAAGCATAATTAAATACTCTTTGATTACGACTTTTGTCCAAAATTAACTGACCCTCTTTGCTTGGATTGTAATCAGAGTCGTTCCTGAGATTTTGGTAGTCCAGAGCCAAAAATGAAAACGAGACATTTTTCAAAACATTGTGTTCACCCAAAAAATGTAATAATAAATAAATGAAAAGTAGAAACTGTATCTAGAAAAGTGCCTTTTCGGAGTTTAAAATATAATAGTTCGACTATAGCAAAATATATGAGAACTTTTATACTACAACAAAATATATGAGAAGTTCAACTAAATAGTTTGATTACAACAAAATATATAAGAATACATTCATTTAAAATACTTATTCTAGTATTCCTAGAGCCAAAATTTTCAACCAAATGTTCAAAATCACACACACACACACACATATATATATATATATATATATATACTATATATAAAAAAATTGGGGCCCTTTTGATCTGGGGTCCAGGCCGATTGACCCTCCCGTCCGTGCTCAAGAACGGCCGTGATTGTAATTTAAGAAATAGGAGTTTTAAATGCTTTAGTTCTTTTCCCCCATTATATAGCTAAGAATAATTCATTAGTAATTTGATAAGCTTCTAAAAAGTTTCAAATGTCTTTCTTAAAATTTTAAACAAAATTATAATAATAGTAACGATGCATATACATGAAACTTGGGTGCATAAAAAAGCCCAAGCTTGAAAACTCAGCCTTACTTGGCCCAAAAAAATTAGGTCTGGGTTTAACTCAGGGGTCTTAAATAGGCCTACTATTATACCTAAAAGACATACATGAACCCAACACATTATATTATCAATTTTTATTACAAATAAACCCAATAACATAATTTATAAATTAATAAAAATATATAAATAATTATTATATATATACTAACAATGAAAGGGGATCGATCCATAGCCATCATTGTAAATTTAAAATTAACCTTATAACATATTGCGGTCGTCCATTCGGAGATCTAAAGGTAAAAATAATACATCATCCGCACTTTAATATGAGGGAGCCCATATAACTAAATTTTGAATTGTAAAAGTGGTAAAAATAACCTAGGCTCCGCAATTTAATTTTGTGGACGAGACAAGTGACAAAAACACCGTAATTCAAATCTATATCGTTCGCATAACTAAAATGTAGATTAGGAGAATGATTTGGATAAGAAGTTTCAACAAAATGACTTTTATACATTCAGCCACTCAGAGTATGTAAGTTATATTTTTTTCTGACTGTCAAAATGGAGTGTGATTTGGTTTCATCTGTGTTAACGCAAAGATTCGTCCACGCGCCTAAATCACCAAAAACGCGTCTAATCCTGCACAGAAACGAAATCACACGTGAAGTTTGACGGCTTGGGCCGTCGGGGGATAGCTCCAGTGTAAGACCCCAACTTTTATGAATACTGATTAATTTTTCTCGAAATATATTTTTGAATAATATGGTGTGGATTTGATATAATGTCATAGCTGTGGGTATTATTTATAAATTTTGTAAAGTAAACAAGTGGTTATATATTATTCGATTGGTCGGGGAATATTCATTTTAACATGAAATATTCGTACGACGGCACAATCATTGCTGGATCCCACAACGGAAGTATTGTCGTATTTAGAAAATGACAGAATTATCTTTTTATAAAAATAACGGCGAAAGTTTTACCGTTAAACTGTTGAACTACCCGGTGGTAAAAGAACAATAATACGTGTGGCTGCATAGTAGCACACGGTATTGATTATTGATACTTACGTGAGAAGTCACTCAATTATACTCAATTATTGCTATAGTAATTGCTGCATAATATCTATCATATTATTGATTCAATTATTATCACAGTATCATCTGTATAATATTTATTATGATAAAATCAATAATTGAGACGGCAAAGTTATTCATATTATTATTTGCAATATTGACAATGTCTAGAAAGTTATGTCAAGGAGAGGTTTGGTCACCTAATTGTGCGCCAATAGGGAGAAATCCTTATCGGAAAGCCCCCTTTCCTGGGAATGATCTTGTTGTTAAATATTGTGAGCTATAATATTAATGATGAATAAGTTCGTGTTGATTAAAGATGAAATTGATATTTCTATTGTGTTGGGATTATTAGTGTTAGTGCAAATCGACATATATTCCAATAATAATTGATGTCTGGAGGTTATATTGACCAATCGGGTAATTAATCGGATAAATTGTAACGACCCCAAAATTCATACAATTTAGTTCTCGACTTCGGTTGTTAATAATACATTCAACCTCTAATTTTATATCATTAAATGATAATACAACCATTAAAATTTGTGGAATAATTAAAATTTTCTATTACAAACTATTCTCGTTCCCAAAACCTTCAACCTTTACATCTAAATATCTCAGAATCATTTTAATACTACAATAGTTTATATTCGCAAAATAGTATTATAATTCAATATTAATACATTATTCGAAACCTTAAATATGGTTCAAATAATAATAACACAACCAAAGTATATAAATTTTCAAGTATCACATCTGATTCATGTCTTTCAAGTAACACATAACTTTACCTTTAATCTTGAACCTGCAAAAGTGGTTATTTACAAGGTTGAGCTCGACAGCCCAGCAAATTTAACAGTCTACCATGTTTCATATAGCACACAATTCATGCATTATATATTTCTAATTTATCGAGTTATATTATACAACATGCATGTGTTATCACATATCACATATAAATTGAGTTCCATAACCCAATTAACTTGGTCATATTTTGACTTTAACAATTCATAAAGCATGGTATGTAACTCACCACATAATCACATTTAATCCACAAACATAATAGAATTAAAAAACTTGCCTTGGATGTTGTTTAATGTTTATAACTTATCTGCGTTGTGATGATCCTACACAAATTGAGGATACATACATGTACATATAGTTTCACATACAAAATTCATGTACTCAATGTAAACTAATTTTATTTAACTATAATATTGTGCTCCTTTCTTAAAACCATTCCATGTTTCTTTAGAAACTTTTGTCCATTATAACCTTTTTACGCCCAAAAAGGTTCTCTTATGGATTTAGTATGTAAATACTTTACGTATCAAAACATAAACCATTTATATCCCCTTCATTTTACATTACTAGGTTCAATATAATTTCAAACGAATTTGCGCATTTCATTATGTTACATATACGTTTTACATATCATTTTCCGAATTACGCTCGCATAGTTATGAAAACTTACATTTACATTACATTTCTATCGTTTTCTTTACATTTAAAGTGAGTTTTCGCGATGTATAAGCATTATATAATATCTATACATCTCTCTCGGTATATTGTTACATGTTAAACAGCCACAAAACCACCCAAAAGCGTTACAAAAAAATTGCACACTGAACAGCCCATGGCTGCTGCTATCTGCTGCTGCCACAAGGCAGCAACCCCTCACCTTTGACACCCACTCCGCGGCTTAATAGCTTGCAATCTACTTATCCTATCGTAAGACATTTTTTAGTATATTTTTCATGGCATACAAGACTATTTTTAAGAAATACTAACCTCTCATTTTGGGTTTGTTAAGTAGTCTAAAAAGGGTGCCAAAAATTGACGTTCATAGCAGTCTTCAATTTTTTTTCCCAACTTTACCCTCTCTCGCTAAAATAGTCATAACTAATTCTTTTCAAAATATTTCTGAGCGATTCTTGAGCCCACGTGAAGCTAACTTCCGAGGCTACAACTTTCATTCTTTGACCATTTCCAAATTCAAAACACAGAATTCCGGAAAATTCATTCACGGTGATTGCCCCGAGTTGGTTAGACGGTTTTGACGCGACTACTTTGAATGGTCATAACTTTTTGCTCCGAAGTCGGAATTAGTCCGTTCCAGAGTCTATGGAAAGATAATTTAGTGTACTATAACATAAAAAAAGCCCAGAAGTTTTTGGAAACATTAACTGATTGAAATAGTGTCCCGAATATCACATCCCACTGCTGACCTTCAGTTTGACAAATTCGACACATTTCTTTCCAATCACTGTAACTCACTCATCCGAGGTCGGAATGAGGTCATTCCAAAGCCTATGGCTTCCTAACTCAGTGCACTATAACTACCCAGAAACTCAAAATTTTTCAGGCAACATAGCTATTCCAGAATTTGACACTATAGTCACTGTTCATTCAGTTTTCATTTCTAGACATGGTTTACTAAAATCTTTACCACGGATTCATTTTAACTCTGTTTTGGTTCATTCAAGTTAGGAAATCTTCACAACTTAGAGGGATATAACATACAATCATCAAATTAAGCTTTTAGACATAAATAAAAAGCACAAAAGGTCCGCAAGCTCAGTCCCAAAAACTGCCCAACAAGGTTCTTTGTAAATCATTTATTTTGTGAGTTTTGGTTACACTTGGATGATGTTAAGGCTTCATATCTCTAATTACAATCATTAGAACTCATTTAAATAATCAATTACAAGCCAAAATAAACATAGTAAACTAACTAGTTTACTAACAAAACTAACTAAACTTCCAAAATATAAATTTTAACTAACAAACTAAATATAATATTTAAAATAATAAAATTACCAAAAATTAAATAAGAAACATACCCGAAAATACGAATTCCACAAACTGAATACGTACTCGACCAAAATTTAACTAAGAAGATCTTTATAAAAAATCCTCCCACAACAAAGCCTTTCTCAAAATTGGAGGCCTTATTGTTGGTGAATAAAACAAAGGATCAAGCCCTTCTATTTATAGGTTTAGCAAAGGGTAAAGTTCTCAATTTAGTTGATGTGGAACTTGGTTTATACTAATTCTAATTTGTTTATACTAATTTTTTCCTATTTTCAACATGCTGAGTGTATTCATTCATCACGAATTCGTTTCTTAACCAATTCGATCCGTTCAAGTTGCGTTGTTTTCATTTTATAGAGGAGAACAACAATCATCCATCAATTTAAAGTTTCCATCACGAATTCATCATCAACTTTAGTCCCAAAGTACACCAAAACACACATTACAATCAAAGCCCAAATTCCTCTTCTTTAGTATAAATATATGAATTTAATTTCTGAAAATTTGTTTCTAGATGACCACTATCAAATTATAAAATATCTAATAACATATATAACATCGTAACCCATAAATTCATTAACCAAAACTCCAATTTTAAAAGAAACTCAAGAACACATAAACTAGAAATATAAACTAGATTATGTACATTTAATTCCTTAAGAAATAAAATTAACCTTATCAGTAAAATTATAATTTCTATTCAACCATTATAATCATAACATTATTTAACAAATTCTCATTCCTCTAATTTAATTATTTAATTAAATTAGAATATCACAATTATACTCGCGTAATAAAATACGTATAAATCGCATCTATTTTATCACACTTAAATAAACTATCTCATAACAATTTTCATCAAATATTTATTTAATATCATAAATATTAATTTTATTCCATAAAGTTTCCAACTAAAATATTTAATGTACTTAATAAATATTTTACTCGCATTATACTAATATTTACATTTTCATGCAACATATTACCTTCTCACTTTATTAAATCAATTATACTTGTATTAATTCACTATTTTAATTAAGTGAATTATTCACACTATTTATGAAACTTAACTCATAATAATTTCCATTGCCCACAAGGCATAATAGTTAAAATTATATTATCTCATAACATAATTTCAACTTAATTAAATTAACTAATATTATTTAATTTCTTTAATAGTTTAATTAACTATTAAATCTCACATTCTCCAACATATGAATATATAATTCTCTTCACACCAAATCATATAATTCAAAATATATAAACCTCATAATAATAATTTTAATTATTAAATTCTTATTTTAATAACTTATAAAAATTTGGGTTGTCACATCCTTCCCTCCTTATAAGGATTCCATCCTTGGAATCAAAGAAATCTCCCTTACTCGATTTTCACCAAATCTCTTTTCAAAATTTACTCGGAATATTACATAAATGAGCAATTAATTGCTATTAATTCACATGCTTATAACTGTTTGTTTACATATGTGTACTATTGATTCACATGCATGTTGTGAGACCCTGAATTTTATGAAATAAAAGTATTCAATTTTTTATTTTGGTAAATAGTTAAATTGATAAAAGTTTAAAGTTAAGGGTAATATGTGAATTTTTTTATTTTTTTTTGGCAAAGTAAGCAAGTTGATAAAAAATATTCTTTTTATTGGGGAATGTCCGTACAATGGTACAATCATTGGTGGACCCCGTAACGGAATTATTGTCGGATGAAGAAAATGACAAAATAATTTTTATGAGAATAACGACGGAAGTTTTACCATTAAAACTGTTGAACCACTCTGTAGTAAAAGTACAGTAATACGCGTGGTTGCATAGTATCACACGGTATTGATTATTGTTGTTTACGTGATAAGTCACTCAGTTTTGTTTTATTGGTATTATTAATGTAATAAAACAGAATACTTTTATAAAGTTATTCTATAAATAGAATATATTATATTTTATTATGCATAGTGTTGCATAGTGTCTGCATAGTATTTTGCATAGTAAAATCTTTTTATATAAAACAGAATACTTTTATAAAGTTATTATATAAATAGAATATATTATATTCTATTATGCATAGTGTCTGTATAGTGTTTTGTATAGTAAATTTTTTTTATATAAAACAGAATATTTTTATAAAGTTATCTATTTTATTAGACAATAATTAAAATATATTATATTTTATTATGTATAATATTTGCATAGTGCCTGCATAGTGTTTGTATAGTAAAATCTTTTATAAAGTTATTCGTTTTATTAGATTATAAATAGAATATATTATATTTTATTTAAAAGATTTTGCTTTAAATATGGACCGTCAAATTAAAGTAAATCAATCTGGACCGTTCATGAGTTAGTTATTATGCAGTCCATTTTTTTATAAATAGAAGTTCATTCATTCATTATTTCTTACGAATTCACTGAAGCTCTAGAGAGATAAACTATAGAGAGAAAGAAGAAAAATATTCTGCTACTTCACTACTCATATATCCAGTACTCTTCTGCTTAAGGGAGGGAATATTATTTGTTGTACTCGTAGGGAGTATTATTTCTTTTGTATTCATAAAGAGAACTTCTGTTATTACATTCTTTGTTATTCTGTTGGAATAACCTGTATACGCGGGCTACCCTATACTTGGTGACATTATTCTATTATTCCATTCTTTTATTATTCTGTTGGAATATCCTGTCTATGCGTTTTACGCCAGACCTGGTTCCGTTATTTATTATTCTGTTGGAATATCTTGTCTGTGCGTTTACGCCGGACCTGGTTCCATTATTTATTATTCTGTCGGAAAATCCTGTCTGTGCGTTTACGCCGAACCTGGTTCCATTATTTATTATTCTGTAGGGAATAACTTGTCGGTGCAGTCTATCGCACGCATGGTGAATCCTTCTATTATTCCATTATTTATTATTCTGTTGGAATAATTTGTCTATGTGGATTACCACATGCATGGTGAATGATCCTTCGTATTCATACGAATAGTATTTTCATTAAAAAGGGGTTTTTGCCAGGGGTAGTTTCATAATTTTTTTGACCCTCAAAAATTTTGGAAAAATTTGAAATGATAATTTGATGAGTTTTCTAGATTGTGTCCAAAAATGGCGATTTTTGGTTGTATATATTAAGAGTTATGGACTTTTTAGGAAAAGACTATTTTAAAAGTAAATCTTTATAACTCCTTGTGGTTAACTCCAAAATTGGTGAAATTTTTATTGGAAGTACATGTATATAACAGGAGTATACCCTGTAAATTTCGAAATTTTTGGACAAAAGTACAATTTATGATAAATGTCTAAATATTCCGCAGTTTTATCCATATGAAAAATAGTAAATGAATTTTAAAAATTTTGAGAAAAATATATGTTCAAGATGGGACTATATTCTGCTAAATCCCAGAAAAGAAATATTTTTGGGACTGATTTGGTATTTTTCATAAAAATAAACTAGTTATGAGTAAATGAATTAAATATGTTATGTGAAGTAATAAAATTAGAAAATAGGATTTTATGGCTTGAGAATCCTATATAGGGTATATGCAGATTTTGATGAGGGATTTGATCATTGATTATGAAATCTTATGAGTATGGCATTTTTGAATGATTAAATGCATTATTTGATAAAGTGTAAACAATTGAAATAAATTGTTTATAAGTTTAAGAAATGATTAAAATATTGTTATAATATTAATGATATTAGATTATGAGATTATTAAGTGATTGAAAACATTTGGTTATTATTGAACGATGGATAAATTGTATTATAAATGTTTAATATTTATCATTTATGTCATTTGATTGATTCTTATATCATTGTCATCATCCTCATGCTTATATTGTGTTGAAAGTTATCTGTGGCCTGTAGTGCATAGATGGACTTGGTATGATTATGACCAGGGATTATTCGGTATAATCATGACCGTAATATTACAAATGATGTGAAAAAAGTCCTCATTGGCCCGTAGTGCATTGATGAACAGTTTTTGGTATGATTATGGCTATGGATTCTCTTCAGCCAAGGGTGCAAAGATGAATTGTTTTATGGCATGATCAGGATCGTTGATGAAAACACGATTATCTTTGGCCCGTAGTGTATGGATAATTCGTGGTCGTGATACTAATGAATATCTTTGGCCTGTAGTGCAGGGATGATTCGATGATGTGGATTAATTATTGAGCTGAGTCTCAAGGATGAAATATAAATTCATGGATGTGATATTAATGAATATCCTTGGCCGTAGTGCAGGGGTGATTCAAAGATGTGGATTATTTATTAAGTTGAGTCTCAGCGATAAAATATTTATTATACACTTTTAAATGCGTAAAAGATAGTAGATATCATGTTCTACTTGACTCTTCTAAAATACAGTTGTATGTCTTTGGCATGTAGTGCAAAGATAAATTATTAATGAATATCTTTGGCCGTGGTGCAAAGATGAATTTATTAGTATGATTATGAGCAGGAATTCTGATTTGGTATAACCATGATTTTTGATGTTTCAGGTGAAGATAGGTGATGAGAATTATCTTCGTCCTAGTTGCAAAGAGGAATTTAGAACCACAATTATGATTATGAGTTATTCATATGACTGTGGACAGGAACTATTGATTTATTTTACATGGATAAAACATTATTGGTGGACTTTTAACATAGAGAAGATAATAGACCTTATGGTCTATTTGACTCTTCTAATGGATTTCTTATTTCGCTGCAGTTAAACTTGATGTTTATTATACTGTATCATTTTAACACTGTTGAAGGCTAACGATAATTTATTCTGCATTATCTTAGTCATAATATTTTTTACTGGGCTAGTTGAGCTCACCCTTTCTTTCATTGTTCTCTTCAGGAAATGAGAACGTTGCTGGGACTAGTCGGGGAACAGAGTAATGGTCCTAGATGGTGGATTAGTAGTCCTCACTATTCTATAAAATAGTGTAATAATAAATGTAATGAGGACTCCATTGGGTTTGTATACTCTCTAGAGGACAGTATTTGTATTAAAACTCACAGCCTATGTTTTGTCGTATTTTACACGACTGTTGTATAATCAAGTTGTATTTGAATTCTGTACCATGTATCTGGCGACTCAGAATGGGTGATGTATACCTAATTTTGGGGTCGTCACACATGTACTATTAGGGGAGGTGGTGCAAGATTGATAATACTTGCATGACTAAATTAAAAATGGAGATATAGATAAAGGTACAATACTATAATTATTTTTTTCACATGTATAGAACTATTGATTCACATGATTGTACTATTGATTCACATGATGTAATACTAGGGGAGGTGGTGCAAGTTTGATAATACTCGCAGGACTAATTTAACAATGAAAGAAAAGATGAGGATATTATACTGTAATATTTCGAGCCCCAAAACGTGCAATTATCGAAACTATGTTTTCCTATGAATAGAAGCTCATTCTTCTTTCATTCTCACCAATTCACTAAGACTCACAAGAGCAATTATAGAGAGAGAAGCTTTAGAGAGAAAGTAGAAGAGAAGTCTGTTACCTCACTATTCCAGTATCCAGTCTTCTTCTGAGGTAAGGGATATTTTTTTTAGTATTCATAAGGAATAATATTTTCTTCCATGCTCTATAGTATGTGAGTAATATTATTTCGTCTCGTATTCCTGATTATACCCTCATTTTTGTTAAAGTATTGCTTCTATACTCTGTGAAATTAATGGAATATCCTTAAAATTTGCGATTCATCTAGTATCGTTTCACAAAGATATTTTCTACATATTCTTATTATATTTTAAGCTTTTTATGCCGGAGTACTTTCCATGAGTACTATTCATTTATACGGTTCTATTCACAAAGTACTATTGACGGGGTACTATTCATGAGTACTATTCATAAAGTACTATTCACAGGGTACTATTCCCAAAGTACTATTCACGGGGTACTATTCACCCAGGGAATTAATCATGACAAAAATTGATTTCTTTGTTGTCCAAATCATTTTTGATACAATATTATTCTTGAATTTTACTCCACAAAGCAGTATCATATTGACAATTTGGACATTATTGAATTCTGGATAAATTAAATTATAAATCTTTAAAAATTTATCATTTACTTTCTTTTAATTGAATTCTTATATCATTGTCATCATCCTCATGCTTATATTGTGATAAAAGTCATATGTGGCTTACGTGCATAGATGTACTATTGATTGGTACGATTATGACAAGGGATCATTCAGTATAATCATGACCGTAATGTTTCAAATGATGTGGTAAAAATCCTCATTGGCATTTAGTGCAATGATGGACAGTTGTAGGTATGATTATGAACTGGGATTATTCGGTATAATCATGGCCGTTTATGATTACATGAATATCATTGGCCCGTAGTGCAGGGATGATTCAATGATGTGGTTTATTTATTAAGTAGAGTCTCAGCGATAAAATTGATGATAAACTTTTTAAATCATAGATGATGGTAGATATCATGCTCCACTTGACTCTTCTAATGGATTACTTGTTCCGTTGCAGTTAAACTTGATATTTATTATATTTTATCAGTTTAACACTGTTGAAGGCTAGCGATAATTTATTCTGCATTATCTTAGTCATAATATTTCTTATTAGGCTAGTTGAGCTCACCGTTTGTTTTCATTGTTCTCTTCAGGAAATGAGAATATAGCTGGGACTAGTCGGGAAACGGAGTGACGGTCTAGATGTTTGCATTAGTAGTTCTCACTATTCAGTGAAATAGTGTGATAATAAATGTAATAAAGAATCCATTTGAGTTTGAATACTGTCTAGAAGACAATATTCGTATTAAAACTCTCAACTTATGTTTTGTTGTATTTTACACAACAGTTGTATAATTAAGTTGTATTTGAATTTTGTACCATGTATTTGGCGACTCAAGATGGGTGATGTATACATGTTTTTGGGGCGTCATAGTTGGTATCAAAGCTTAGGGATATGATCCCTGGCTGTGATATGAGACAAGAACTAGGAGGGGAAAGACGGGGAATTCCTTCGCTAGTATAACCTGCCTAAGTTTATTTGGTATTTATTTGGTCGGTCAGAGTATAGGGATAATATGTGACATGTCAATTAACCATTGTTTTGTGGCAGTATTTGAAAATGGCATCCGAAAATGTTGAGATAAGCAATGAAGCACATGGAACCGTTGAGTCACCAATGATAAATACCCAGGATAATGTGCATCAGGAAGGTAATAATCCTCAGGAAAACAACAACGCTGACCAAATGATGAACGATGGAATGTTCAGAGGCTTTATGCAATTCATGCAACATCGGGCGAGAACGACTCATGTTCAAAATGTAGGTGGAAACACTGGCAACTCTCAAACGGTTACCGTTAAACAATTCAAGGAGCTGGGACCACCAGACTTTATTGGAGAGCCAAAACCACTTAAGGTGGAGACGTGGATAAAGCAGATCACCAAGATATTTGATGTCTTGGGATGCTTCGAGTACAAAAGGTTCCCTTTGCCACCTTCATGTTGCGAGGAGAGGCAGATTACTGGTGGGAATATGTAAAGCGTACTCAACCTGCCGCACTGAAGATGTCTTTGAAAAAATTCCAAGAACTGTTCAACGACAAGTACTTTCCCGAAAGTATTTGTCACATGAAAGAGGTAGAGTTTATCAAGATGAAGCAAAACAATATGACCGTGTCACATTATGAAGCTAAGTTTACCGAGTTGTCCCGGTTTGCGTCCCACTTGGTTTATAATGAGGAGAGAATGACGCGGATATTTCTAAGAGGTTTGAAACTTAAGATACGTCAATATTTAATTTCTCACAAACTGTGTTTGTATTCAGATGTTGTAAATAGGGCTCAGTTATTGGAGCGCGGTAATGAGTTAAACTAACCAAGAGAGAGCAGCTGACAAATCGATAATACCATTGGTAGCAGTCATCGAAGCAGTGACAACAAATGTGGAGGGAATCAACATGCCAAAAATGGTAACCACTTCGGTGGTAATCATGGACAAGACAATAAAAGTTGGAATTTCAAGAAAAGAATATTCAATAATGATGGAAGGACGTCAGCACCAGCACCTGTTGTTAAGGAATGAGAACGACCGTCTGTCTTATGTTACAAATGCGGAGGGGAGGGACACATCAGTCCAAACTATACACAGCATTCCAAAGTATGTTACAATTGTGGAAGAGAAGGTCACCTATCCCAATTTTGTCGTACACCGAAGTCAAGTCCAGATGGGATGGAGGCATCAAATGCCATCCCAGATAAGATAAAACCGGTAGTTTAAGGGAGAGCGTTTGTCGTAACCTCTCAAAAAGCGAGAAATACAAACGAGGTGATCACGGGTAAGCTAATCATAAACTTTAGTTGTAAGACCCCTACTTTTATGAATAAAGATGAATTTTCTATGAATATCATTTTTGAATATTATGGAATGAATTTGATATAATATTATAGTTGTGGGTAATATTTATAAATTTTGCAAAGTACACAAGTGGTTATATTATATTCGATTGCTTGGGGAATATTTATTTTAACAGGGAATATTCATATGACGACACAATCATTGGTGGATCCCACAGTGGAATTATTGTCGGGATGAGAAAATGACAAAAATATCTTTTTTATGAAAATAACGGCGGAAGTTTAACTGTTAACAAATGAAATACCCGGTGTTAAAAGTACAATAATACGCGTGGTTGCATAGTAGCACACAGTATTGATTATTGATGCTTACGTGAGAAGTCACTCGGTTTTGTTCAATTATTGCTACAGTAATTGCTGCATAGTGTCTCACGTTATTTGATTCAATTATTATCGATATTTATATATTATTAAATCAATAATTGAGATGACAAGTTATTCTAATTATTATATGCATAATTAAAAATATCTAAAAAGTTCTGTCGAGGAAAGGGGTTTGGTCACCTAATTGCGCGCCAATAGGGAGAAATCCTTATTGGAAAACCCCCTCTTTCTTAGGAACGATCTGGTTGTTAATATTGCGAGTTATAATAATATGAATAAATGTTGTTAAAAATATTGGGGGGAGATTTTTATGAAGCATTTGTTGGACCCCCATTTACCCATTTTTCAAAATAATCGGTAGAAAATTTTTCAGTATTTTTTATAATAAAGGTGGGGCCCATATGTGAGTGCCACATGTGACTTTGGATATCTGAATTTGGGGAGGAGTCTCGGGAGTTTAACGTGTGTGTGTGTGTGTGTATATATATATATATATATATTTTATAATAAGTTTTATTTTATATAAAAAATAGAATATATTATATTTTATTATCCATAGTGTTTGCATAATGCCCGCATAATAAAATCAATTTTTTTAAAAATTTTCGGCCAAACGTCCATGATGGTTACTATTCACCCGTGATTTTCTAAAAATTCAAATAGTATCCTTTCCATTTTTCTATAAATAGGATGCTTAGTTAGAATTGAAAATCACACCAGAATCAGAGAATTCTTCTTCTATAATATTGAGCGTATTTCTTTAGAGTTTTAGAAAGCTTTGAGCGTAGAAAATAGTAAAAGTTTTCTTCAAGAATATCCCCGTTATATCAGTTGGAATACTCTTCTTTTCAAGGTAAGGGATGTTATTTTTGTTCAATATTCGCTTGAAATAATATTTTCTTCCATACTCTGTAGTATGTAAGTAATATTATTTCGTTTCAGATTTTGAATTCTATACTCATTTTGTTAAAGTTTTTGCTTCTATACTCCATGAAATTAGTAGAATATCCTTGATATTTGTGCTTCATCCAATATCTTTTCATAAAAATATTATTCTGAGCATTGTTGATAAGTTTTAACTTTTTCATGTCGGGGTACTATTCACTGGGTTACTATTCCCGAAGTTACTATTCACGGGTACTATTCACTCAGTTACTATTCACCTGGGGTACTATTCATGACAAAATTGATTTCTTTTTCGGTCTAAATCATTTTTGATATAATATTATTCTTGAATTTTACTCCACAAAGTAGTATCATGTTGACAATTTGGACATTATTGAATTCTGGATAAATTAAATTGTAAATCTTTAAAAATTTATCATTTGCTTTCTTTTAATTGAATGCTTATATCATTGTCATCATCCTCATACTTATATTATGTTGAAAGTCATATGTTGCCTGTAGTGCATAGATGAACTTGGTATGATTATGACCATGGATTATTCGGTATAATCATGACCGTAATGTTACAAATGATGTGGTAAAAGTCCTCATTGGCCCTTAGTGCATTGATGGACAGTTGTTGGCATGATCATGACCATTGATGAATACACGAATATCCTTGACCCGTAGTGCATGGATAAATTGTGGTCGTGATACTAAAGAATATCCTTGACCATAGTGTAGGGATGATTCAATGTTGTGCAGTATTTAATAAGCTGAGTCTCAGCGATGAAAGTGACGAAAAACCTTTTAAATCATAGAAGATAGTAGATTTTATACTCTACATAACTCTTCTAATGGATAGCTTGTTACACTGCAGTTAAACTTGATGTTTGTTATATATTCTATCAGTTTAAAACTGTTGAAGGCTAACGATAAATTATTCTGCATTTAGTCATAACGATAAATGTATGTACAATATGCACAGACTGTACATACCTATTTTGTTATACGTATCCAAATCACATCCAAAACACTGTATTATATAAAAATTTCAGTTTCATAAAATATTAAACTTTTTTTAGCTGTTTTAAAAAAAAGCAAAAAAAAGCAAAAAAAAAGTCCCTCATTTTAAGAAAGTAAGGGATCCCTTACAGGATCCGGATCGTGTATATATATACACTCACATATACATATACATACATATTCTTTTCAAAAAATTTTGTCAAACTAAATAAAATACTAAACAAATCTCAACATTAAACTAAATACATGAAAATTAAATATAAACAGTTTACGATTTTACCAAATTATGAAAGTTTTGTACCAAATTATAAGTACAATACAAAATTTTTTGTGTACAAAAACTTTTGTATTAAATTATAATTTGAATGAGAGAAGAAGTTAATCCACAATATTACATAATAGATAATATTTGTTTAAAAAATTATCAATAATATATATTTATTCACTTAATTTGACAACATATGAATATTTTTAGTACTATTATTATAATAATAATAATTATAATAATACAAATAATAAAAATAATAAAATAATAATAATAATAGTACTAAAAATAAAAGTATTAAACTATCGTCATAACTTGTAGCTGTAGACAGTGTAGCACATGAGCAAATGAATTTTTATTTAATTCTTTACAAATATAATAATATAAATTAGAAAAATTTGTCAAAAAATAAGAAAATAAATGAAATATATATTCAATTATTTTATAATTAATATCAAATGAATTTTTATTTAATTCTTTACAAATATAATAATATAAATTAGAAAAGTTTGTCAAAAAATAAGAAAATAAATGAAATATATATTCAATTATTTTGTAATTAATATCAATTGAATTTTTATTTAATTCTTCACAAATATAATAATATAAATTACATAAATTTTCCAAAAAATAAGAAAAAAATAAAAAGAGTTATTTAGTTATTTTTGTAATTAATAGAAAATATTTTTTATATAATTAATAACAAATATAATCAAGAAAACTATAAAATTAAAAATATTTTAAAATTTAAAATCTTTTCAAATTCGGATATTAAAATTATAATCGTGTATAATCTCAGTCAGATCTCCCTTCTTTCCTAAATCGCGTCCCTACCCTAACTCTCCCACTCATTTCAGCAGCCGCGTACTAAGAAAAAAGGAAAAACCATGGCAGCTCAAGATCATATGAACTCAATCCCACCACCACTTCTCCACCAGCTACACCGACCGCGGTTGTTGATGGAGCCACCTACTGCTGGACGGCGGATGGATTACCGGTGTTGAGTCAGGGGAGCGTGGTCGGGAAGCCGTTGGGTAGAACACATTGGGATTCGAGCCTCTTTACTTGTCTCGGTCGCAACGATGAGTTCTGCAGCAGCGATTTTGAAGTTTGTATGTTTCTTTGTACGTAATGTATACATATACCTGATATCGTATACATTATTTTTCAGACGGATGCTTATTTGTTGATGCATATCTCTTCTTTATTGCTTTAATAGATCTGATGTGTGTAATTAGGACTGGTAATAATTTTTGTTTTTTTATGTTTGTTGAGTCCTGAAATTGGTTAAACTGAAATTCACTAACCCTCATATCTATTTATATATATGAAGTATGAGAATTATTGATTGATAGCTAGATAGATTATGGTTTATAGATTTTCCAAGGGCTATGCAATTATATTTTAATAAAAATAAAATGGAACCAAAGTATGATCTATATACATCAGTTATTTCCTGGAGATTGTGCTTCCAATCTGAACAAATTTCAATCCATCATGTAGGAGGAGGAAGGTAATAAATAGTTTATCTCAGTTGTTAGGACTCTTCCCATGTCTAGTGGAGATCTTGGATAGAAGCTTTGATTTTATGTTCTATTTATATGGGTATTAAAGTTATCAACTTTATGTATACTTGAGCTTATAAATATATTGAAATGGCTGTTTAATGAGTTCTTAGTGTAGGAATTGCAGATTAAGTTTTTATATTGAATACCCTTTATTGAAATAAAGAGAATTTATTAATTGCTCATGGGTTTTATTAAATTAGTAAATTTCAGATTCAGGGTTCTCAATTTGGAAAAAGGAAGTGAAAAATTTTGGATTTGTTCATTTTTTGGGGTTTGAGTTTGATCTCTTATGTGAATTTGATTTTGAAGAAATGATGGTTGTGAGTTCGGGTTGACTCCGCTGCATACAGGCATCAGATTACTTGGAGCAAGCTGAGTATGACTCTGGTAACCATATAGAAGACCTGAAAGCGCATTCCTTGATGTGGCAGCTACTTAACAATTGAAAACTGCAAGCTGCATGTCCATTTCCATTTGATGAGGCCAAATTGTGGGGAGGACAAAATGGTCCTGAACTGAAACAACAGATTCAAAAGCAATTTAGAGATATTAGGTTTTTACCTGAACTTTTTATTAGAAAAATAAAATAAAATTATGTTTTGCATAAAAGGGCTAACTTGTCTACCTCGGTAGACAAATTCAAACACCTTGCTATCCTGATTTTAGAGGACCTTCAAGATTATATTGCCAGCTGTGATATGCTTAACATGATATCAATTGACATATGAGTCAATGAAAGCAGATCCATAATATTGTCATACTCTATCCACTATTCAAGTCATCATAGGAACTGCATGAAGTTTCATAATTGTTCCTTTTTATCTTGATAATTTATTTAATTATATTAAACATAGTTGTAACTATGACTTTTTATGTTGCAGTACCCTGATGGACTGTGTAGGATGTGAGAATTATCTCCTGTGGGGAAAGCTGCGCGTTCTTGGTCTTGGAACTTCGTTAAACAGCCTCTTCTCAGTTGATGGTCAGAATAACCCAGCTCAGCCCGTGAGTTTATGTGCTACCTTTTTTTATGGTTCCCAAAATATTCTCTTGCAAAGTTTCCAAGTATTTTGGTCATACAAATTCGAAACATTTAGTATGTGTGAACTTATGACTTCCTCTCAATTTTTGTGTTACTTGTGTTACAGCTATAGTTGCATAGAAATGAAGTGATTGCTCTGCTAAATCTACGCAATAGACTATCAGAATCTATCAAATTTGTCCATGAAAAGGGCCCCTCTGTTGAGAGGATAACGAAGGAGCGACCTTTAGAACTTTTTGCACAAGTGCTTGGTTTATGGCGAAGACTATGGGAATCAGTAACTCATATGGTTCTTGATATTACTATCTCCCACCTCAATTTGGTCATCAACTTATCCTTTATTCACTTCATTTGGTATTATCTGTTGCAGTTATGGTAATATGGCTATTTTCTACCATGGGCTTAACCAAACAGAACTTGCTCTATGGCACATGTCCCGTACGTTTCTCCTACTAAGTTTGTCATCAAGCCTAGATCATCCTGATGTGGCTGCAACATTTATAAATGTTGCAATAATGTACCAAGATATTGGAAAGATGAGCACAACACTTCGTTATTTGTAAGAAGCCTTGAAAAAGAATGAGAGGCTTCTAGGCGAGGAACATATTCAGACTACTGTGTGCTACCATGCTCTGGCCATTGCATTCAACTGTATGGGTGCGTTCAAGCTCTCCCATCAGGCATGTATTAAATAAGATTTATGTATTTTATGAATGTGTGAAATATTTCTTGCTGCTTACATTGACCAAAGTAAGCTCTCTTATGTGACAGCATGAAAAGAAGACATACGATATGCTTGTCAATCAACTTGGAAAGGAGGATTCTAGAACATGCGATTCCCAGAACTGGATGAATACATTCAAGAAGCATGAATTACAGGTAAACGAAACCACTTTTATGACGGCTCTTCTACAATGGCCATTATCCCATGATGTAGATGTTTTGATTCTCTAAATTATTAATCCTATATGAAGATGAATGCGTAAAAGCAGAAAGGACAAACCTTAGATACAGCTTCTACTCAAAAAGCTATTGATATCTTGAAGGTATATTTGAAATCCCATCACATTGATGTCCTTTTTACTTGTCCCCTTAATATATTTAAGAAGCAGGATTATAGCTAGGCTTTTTGTTGTTGAAATGTTTGTTGAAGACAGTAGGGGTGGAAAGGAAGGAATTAGATTCTAGTTACTGCGATTGTATCACACCAGATATACGAGTTTTTTTTACTTGTTGCATCCGAAGCTAAACATATTGCAAATATGCCCTGTACAATATTGTTAATCATCCAAAATTTTGTAAACTTCGGATTATCTTTTTACTGCGGTATATTTAGAATAAGTTGTTAGAAGCACATCTAACCTTTCACTAGTAGTGATTGATGAAAGGTACACTTTTTATATAATCCTTGAATAATTGGCTAATATTTTATATTACGATGTTATCTTCTTGTGATAATAATTGAGAACTATGAGTTAAATATTACTCTAGCACGTCTGGCTCAAATTTTCTGGATATTTAAAAAACACCAATGTCAAGTACCATCATGGAAGTAGCCATATTAGTTGTTCTCTGTTGATTTGCTTGATGATGGTGTGGTAATGTAGCAAGATAGTAAGACTAAGAAATAGGGACACTTTACGAATAAGGCTATTTGATCTCAGGGTCTCTTTTGTTATTGAAAAAACTTGATTTATCTTGTTTGCATTGTAGAACATCAATGGTTACAATGAATTGAATAGGTTTGGGGTATGCCAAAGTAATGAATTTATACTCACTTGATATATCTTGTAATCCTGGTATTTGCGTAGTATGCGATGACGTCTGTATAGTCTCTTGGTATCAATATACCTTGTCTATGATATCATGCCATAAAAATTTCCTAAATATAAGTTGTATGGTTTAACAGGCCAATCCTGATTTGATACAACCATTTCAAGCTGTGTCCGGTAATACTAGTGCATCTGGCAACAAATCCTTGTTTAATGATTTGCTTGTAAACTGTATAGATCACTTTATTTTATGTGTGTGGCCTTATGGGGGTGAGTGTGTCCTCTTTAATGCATGATGTTCTCAATTCCAATTTGTTCATTATATAGTACATAGGAGACTAAAACCACTTTTAGTCCCAGGAAAACAAACTCTTTAATTGTAGGCCTAAAAATAATAATTATATCAAAATTTAACTAATATGTATTCACATGTGGACCACTTCAAAAACCTACTTGAGCCAACTAAAATTTTATGTATTCCCAAGTATTAGTGAGAGAACATGGTATGCCTTCTTATGATATTGTGATTGCCTATTTGTCTTTTTCTGCTTATGAGCAATACGGTGTACATTAGTACCACGTAGCAACTCTATTGTCTTTGTGTATTGATTTTGGCACTAAGTGCCTCAGGTGACCTATTTTCTTCAATTTCCTAACTTGCTATTATTTTTAAATATGTGTAGAAAAACTGCTTCTACGACCTGCCTTACAATACTAATATTGGGTATCAAATTTTTGTGCTACGTTTACGGAAGACAAGGGACGAAATTATGAAGTGTACTCTCTCTATATATGTAGATATATACTTTGATTGAAGAACTGTGGTAGCTTTAAATGGTTAATTGTAAAGATAATGAATAATTATGTAGTGGATGATTTTATTAAGTTAATAATATTTTAGTTTTTTTTTATTTTTGCCATTATTTGCTATGGGAACATTGAGCCAGTCAGGTACACAAAAAGAATGTCAAAATTTGATTTGGCAACAATAAGATTTGTTACCAAAGCATTCAACAAGTTTTAATATAGCAACAATTTTTTATTCATTTAGCAACAATTTTTCGTTGCTAATGACATTAAAAATATAATATTTGGCAACAAAAAATTAACCTAATAACAACGGAGAGGATATTGTTGCTAATACTAAAATAAAAGGCAACATTTTTTATTGTTGCAAATCATATCAACTTTCGTTGCACATATAAAGAAACGACAACATATAATGTCAATGCTAATCGACGACTTTCGTTGCTATTAAAAAATAACCAGCAACAAACATTTTTGTTGCTGATTCAGCATAATGTCGTTGCCAAATAATATAATCAGCAACAAAAATCATTTCTAAAAAGTTTACATTCCGCAACGAAAGCAAGCTTAGGCAATAATTTTCATAATTTACTGCAACGAAAAATGTCGTTGCAAAATGGTGTCAATTGCAACGAAAATGCATGGTCATTGCAAAAAAAAGAGTTCATTTCGTTGCCAATTAGAACACTTTTGGAACGAAATGGGCTTTTTAGCAATGAAATTTTCATTATTCTACAACAATACATTTTGTTGCTAAAGGACGATGTCTCTGTACGAAAGCCAAATTTCGTTGCAAAATGTATTACTTTTGGCAACAACAAAAATACGTTCGTTGTGGAACAATTAGCACCGGTCATTGCGCAACGAAAGACACAACAACAGTAAAGTCGTTGCCAAAACCCTTTTGCAACGAAATTTGGCATCTTTAGCAACGAAAATTGGTTGTTGCTGAAGCCCCATTTTTTTTGTATTGAAACGGACGGTCCAGATTGGTTTACAATAAAATATAATATATTCTATTCATAATCTCATAAAATGAATAACTTTATAAAAGTATTCTGTTTTATATAAAAGATTTTACTATGTAAACACTATGCAGGCACTATGCAAACACTATGCATAATAAAATATAATATATTCTAATTATTGTCTAATAAAATAGATAACTTTAGAAATGTATTCTGTTTTATATAAAAAGATTTTACTATTAGTCTAATAAAACGAATAACTTTATGAAAGTATTTTGTTTTATATAAAAATCTTTTCTGTTTTATTACATTAATAATACTAATAAAACAAAACTCATCATCATTATTATAATTCACAATATTAATCGACCAGGCCGTTCCCAGGGAAGATGGGCTTTCCAATAAGGATTTCTCCCCATTGGCGCGCAATTAGGTGACCAAACCTCTCCTTGACAGAACTTCTAGACATCATAAATATTGCAAATAATAATATTAATAACTTTGTCATCTCAATTATTGATTATTAAATATTGACAATAATTGAATCAAATAATGTGAGATACTATGCAGCAATTACTGTAACAATAATTGAACAAAACTGAGTGACTACTCACGTAAGCATCAATAATCAATACCGTGTGCTACTGTGCAACTACACGTATTATTGTACTTTTAACACCGGGTGTTTCAACAGTTAACGGTAAAACTTTCGTCGTTATTTTCATAAAGTATTTTTGTCGTTTTCTCAATCCGACAATAATTCCGTTGTGGGGTCCACCAATGATTGTGCCGTTGTACGAATATTCCCTGTTAAAACTAATATTCTCCGACCAATCGAATATTATATAACAACTTGTGTACTTTGCAAAATTTATAAATATTACCCACAACTATAACATTATATCAAATTCATTCCATAATATTCAGAAATGATATTTATAGAAAAATCATCTTTATTCATAAAAGTTGGGGTCCTACAACCTCCCCTTCTTATGAAATTTCACCCTCGAAATTAGGGTACGTACCTGGTATGTCGAAGAGGTAAGGATAGCTTGATTTCATTTCAGATTCTAACTCCCAAGTCATTTTCTCAACATCGTGGTTTCTCCACAAAACTTTGACTTGAGGTATAACCTTGGAGCGTAGAATATGTTCCTTCTTATCCAAGATTTGAACAGGAACCTCTTCATACGTCAAATCTTCCGCTATTTAGTCTGGTTCTAACTCAATAATGTGGTTTGGTTCTTCCACATATTTACGTAACATGGATATATGAAAAAAGTTATGAACACGAGACATACTTGGTGGTAAAGCGAGTCTATAGGCCAAAGTTCCTACTCGATCAAGGATTAAAAATGGGCCGATGAATCGGGGGTTGAGTTTTCCTCTCTTTCCAAATCTCGTAACTCCTTTCCATGGAGCAACACGTAACAACACATGATCTCCTATATCGAATTCCACGTCCTTTCGATGAAGATCATCATAACTCTTTTTTTTTTATCTTGTGAGGTTTTTATACGTTGTCGGATCGTTTGAATCTTTTTCGTAGTCATACGTACCAACTCCAGTCCCAACAACGTTGCTTCACCCACCTCATCCCTGCATACTAGAGAACGACAATTTCTTCCATACAACGCCTCAAATGGAGTCATGCCAATACTTGCTTGATAACTGTTTTTGTAGGAAAACTCCACCAATGGTAAGAACTTATCCCAACTTCCCTTTAAGTCAAGGACACAGAGTCTTAATAAATCTTCAAGAGTTTGAATAGTCCTCTCCGACTGCCCGTTCGTCTGAGGATGATACGCCGAGTTAAATTATAAATCTGTGCCCATAGCTTTCTGCAAACTAACCCAAAATCGTGAAGTGAATATTGGGTCTCGATCAGAAACTATGGATACTGGCATACCATGCAGTCTTACAATCTTGTTTATGTACATACGAGCAAGATGTTAAAGTGTATAAGTTTTTCGTATCGGTAAGAAATGAGCAGACTTGGTCAATCTATCAACAATGACCCAAATCGCATCTATACCTTGAGAAACCTTAGGAAGACCGGTAACAAAATCCATGGTAATGTGCTCCCACTTCCATTCTGTAATTTCAAGTGGTTTCAATGGACCTTTTGGTACTTGATGCTCTGCTTTAACTCGTTGACAAGTTAGACACCTTGAGATAAACAACGCTATCTCTTTCTTCATATTTCTCCACCAAAATGTATGACGAATATCATGATACATTTTGGTACTCCCGGGATGGATTACAAACGGTGTGTTGTGCACCTCCATCTTGATTTTATACTTTAAAACAGGGTCATTAGGAACACAAAGTCTGGAGTTAACTTAAAGTATTCTTTCTTCATTGATTCTTGTTTCCGGCATAGCACCTTCTTGCACTTTCTTCCTCATACGCATCAGCTCCAGGTCTGTAGCTTGAGCAGCTTTAATTTTATCAATTAAAGTCGGTTCTACTCGTATATTCTCCATCATCACATGGGTCCTTGGAGTCTTTAACTCTATCTCCATCCTTTGCAAGTCACACAAAATGGGCCTTTGTGTTGACAATATCACACTCGTACTTGCATATGATCTTCTACTCAATGCGTCAGCTACCATGTTCACTTTTCCAGGATGGTACTAGATGGTATGATCATAATCTTTCAACAGTTCAAGCCAACGTCGTTGTCGCATGTTGGGTTCCTTTTGAGTGAAGAAATATTTGAGGCTTTTATGATCCATAAAGATCTCCACCTTCTCCCCATACAAGTAATGCCTCCAAATTTTGAGTGAGAAGACAACAGTTGCTAACTCTAGGTCGTGAGTAGGATAATTCCTCTCATATTCTTTGAGTTGTCTTGAGGCATAGGCTATGACTTTCCCATGTTGCATGAAAACACATCCCAACCCTTTGCCTGAAGTATCACTGTAGATGACAAATCCCTACGAGCCAGATAGTATTGTCAGAACAGGTGCTGAAATGAGTCTCATCTTGAGTTCTTGAAAACTCTTCTCACATTCTTCGCTCCAACCAAACTTTGTATCTTTCCGAGTCAGCTGAGTTAATGGAGTAGCTATTCGAGAAAATCCTTCCACGAATCTCCGAAAATAACCAGCTAAGCCGAGAAAGCTACGTACTTCGGTCACTGATTTAGGTTGCTCCCAGCTTTGAATTGCTTCAATCTTTGTCGGGTCAACACATATTCCATGACTTGATACTACGTGCCCAAGGAATGCTACTTCCTCAAGCCAGAACTCACATTTCTTCAACTTGGCATAAAGTTTGTATTCACGAAGCTTCTGGAGTGTCAGCCTCAAGTGTTACTCATGATCTTCACGGCTTTTGGAATAAATAAGGATGTCATCAATAAAGACGACCAAAAAGTGATCCAAATATTCCTTGAATATTCGGTTCATCATATCCATGAAGGCAGCAGGAGTATTAGTCAATCCAAAGGACATGACTAGGAATTCATAATGCCCGTACCGAGTTCTGAAAGCCATCTTTGGAATGTCATCGGTTCTAATCTTCAATTAGTGATATCCGAAATGAAGATCAATCTTTGAAAAGAATTTGGCTCCTTGCAACTAGTCAAACAGGTCATCGATACGTGGCAATGGGTACCTATTTTTGATGGTGATATGATTCAACTCCCGATAATCAATACAAAGTCGCATACTCTCATCTTTCTTCTTCACGAATAGAACAGGAGAACCCCAAAGAGACGTAATAGGACGAATGAAACCAATGTCTAACAATTCTTGCAATTGGGTCTTTAACTCCTGAAGTTCAATAGGAGACATTCGATATGGGGTTTTGGAAATGGGTTTTGTACCGAGTTCAAGGTCGATACAAAATTCAATTTCACGCTCTGGGGTAGACCAAGAAGTTCTTCAGGGAATAAGTCAGGGAATTTATTAACAATAGAAATATCATTCAAAACTGACGTATTTTTGTTTAGATCCGTGACATGAGCTAAGAAAGCTTGACATCCGTTTTTCAATAAACGAATAGCTTTATGGCTTGAGATGACCGTGATTGATTTTAATGGTTTGGTCGCTTAAATTTGCATAATAGGTTGATTAGGAATATGAAAGCTAACAACCTTACGAAAAAAATCAATTTTAGCATGATGAGTAATTAACCAATCAATCCCTAGAATCACCTCAAATGCATGTATTTTCAATGAAATAAGATCGACAGGTAATGTGAAGGTACCGATTTGAACCAAACAAGACTTATAAACAGTGGATGTAATGAAAGTTTATCCCAACGGAGTTTCCACATTTAAGTCAAAGTCTAATTTCTCCAGAGTCAAATTTAATCATTGAGCGCAAGTAGGAGAAATAAAAGAATGGGTAGAACCGGTATCAAATAAAGTATAGACTTCGCTAGAGTTTATGATAAGCTTACCTGTGATGACCTCATTCGGGTTCCTTGCTTTCTTGGAGGTCACAACAAACGCTCTACCTTGAACTACCGGCTTTGACTTTTCTGGAATGGCCTTTGGTTCCTCCATCCTAGCTGAACTTGTCTTCAGTGAATGACAAAATCGGGCTTAGTGACCTTCTCTTCAATAATTATAACATGCTTTGGACGACATCACGCAGTTTGGACTGATGTGTCCCTCCCCTCAGCATTTGAAGCATATAATAAGTGGTCGTTCTCCTTCCTTAACAACGGGTGCTGGTGCTGACGTCTTTCCATCATTGTTGAATCTCCTCTTCTTAAAATGTCCATTTTTATTGTTTTGGCCTTGATTACCACTGAAGTGGTTAGCACTTCTGGTCTGTTGATTCCCTCCACGCTTATTGTCACCGCTTCGATGACTGCTCTCACTGGTATTATCATTTTGCCGGCTTTTCTCTTTTGGTTGCGTTGACTCGTTATCGCGCTCTACTAACTGAGCCCTATTTATAACATCTGAATACAAACACAGTTTATGAGAAATAAGATGTTGACGTATCTCCGGTTTTAAATCTCTTAAAAACATCCGCGTCATTCTCTCTTCATTATCCACCAAGTGGGACGCAAACCGAGATAACTCGGTAAACTTAGCTTCGTACTGCGACACGATCATATTATTCTGCTCCAACTTGATGAACTCTACCTCTTTTATATGACGAATACTTTCGGGAAAGTACTTGTCATTGAATAGTTCTTGGAACTTCTCCCAAGACATCTTCAGTGCGGCAGGTTGAGTACGCTTTACCGATTCCCACCAGTAATCTGTCTCTCCTCTCAACATAAAGGCGGCAAAGGGAACCTTTTGCTCCTCGGAGCTTCCCAAGACATCAAATATCTTGGTGATCTTCTTTATCCATGCTTCCGCCTTAAGTGGTTTTGGCTCTCCAATAAACTCTGGTGGTCCCAGCTCCTTGAACTGTTTAGCGGTGACCGTCTGAGAGTTTCCAGTGTTTCCACCTATATTTTGGACAGGAGCCGCTCTCGCCTGCTGTTGCATGAATTGCATAAAACCTCTGAACATTCCATCATTCATCATTTGGTCAGTGTTGTTGTTTGCATGAGGATTGTCGCCTTCCTGATGCGCATTATCCTGATTATTGATATGTGGTGAATCAACGGTCGCATGTGCTCCATTGCTATTCTCAACATTCTCGGATGTCATTTTCAGATACTGCCACAAAACAAAGGTTAATTGACATGTAACATATTATCCCTATATTACCGACTAATTAAATACCAAATAAACTTAGATAGGTCATACTAGCGAAGGAATTCCCCGTCTCTTCCCTCCTAGTTCTATTCTCACATCTTAGCCAGAGATCATATCCCTAAGCTTTGATACTAACTGTGATGCCCCCAAAATTGGTATACATTACCTATTCTGAGTCGCCAAATACATGGTACAAAATTCAAATATAACTTAATTATACAACAATCATGTAAAATACGACTAAACATATGCTGTGAGTTTTAATACAAATATTGTCATCTAGACAATATACAAACTCAATGGGGTCCTCATTACATTTATTATCACACTATTTCATAGAATAGTGAGGACTACTAATACTATTATCTGGACCATCACTCTGTTCCCCGACTAGTCCCTGCTACGTTCTCATTTCCTGAAGAGAATAATGAAAGCAAAAGGGTGAGCTCAACTATCCCAGTAAGAAATATTATGACTAAGATAATGCAGAATAAATTATCATTAGCCTTCAACAGTGTTAAACTGATAAAATATAACAAATATCAAGTTTAACTGCAGTGGAACAAGCAATCCATTAGAAGAATCAAGTAGAGAATAAAATCTACTATCTTCTATGATTTAAAAGGTTTTTCATGACTTTTATCGCTGAGACTCAGCTTAATAAATAATCCACATCATCCCTGCACTACGGCCAAGGATATTCATTAGTATCACAACCACAAATTATCCATGAACCACAGCCAAAGATATTCGTGTATTCGTCAATGGTCATGATCATGCCAACAATTGTCCATCAATGCACTACGGGTCAATGAGGACTTTTTCCACATAATTTGTAACATTACGGTCATGATTACACCGAATAATCCCTGGTCATAATCATACCAAGTCCATCTATGCACTACATGCCACAGATGACTTTCAACATAATATAAACATGAGGATGATGACAACGATATAAGAATTCAATAAAATAAGTTCAAGAATTAATTTATCCAGGAACTAATAATGTCCAAATTGTCAACATGATACTTCTTTGTAGAGTAACACTCAAGAATGCTCAGAAGAATATTTCCACGAAAAGATACTGGATGAATAGCAAATATCAAGGATATTCCACTAATTTCATAGTGTATAGAAGTTAAAACTTTAACCAACTGAGTATAATTAAGAATGGAATAACAAAATAAATCATCAGGCATGCGATAGACCGTACAGACAGGTTATTTCAATAGAATAATAAATAATGCAACTAGGTCATGCATAAACGCACCGACAGGATATTCCAACAGAATAATAAATAATGGAACCAGATCATGCGTAAATGCACCGACAGGATATTCCAACAGAATAATAAATAATGAAATCAGGTCATGCGTAAACGCACAGACAGGATGTTCCAACAGAATAATAAATAATTGAATAACAGAAGAATTTTACCAAGTATAGGGTATCCCGCGTATACAGGTTATTCCAACAGAATAATAAAGAATGGAATAACAAAAGAATTTTACCAATAAGAAAGAAGGAATACCCCTAACGAGTACAACAAATAATATCCCTTACCGTAAAAGAAGAGTATTTTGACTGGTAGGGCGAGGATATACTCAAAGAAAACTTGCACTACGCTCAAAGCTTTCTTAAACTCTAAAGAAATACGCTCAAGATTATAGAAAAAGAACTCTATCTATAGTTTCTCTCTCTAGAGTTTCAGTGAATTCGTAATAAATAATGAAGGAATGAGCTTCTATTTATAGAAGAATGGACTGCATAGTAAATAATTCATGAACGGTCCAGATTGATTTACTTTAAATGGACGGTCCGGATTGGTTTACAATAAAATGTAATATATTATATTTATAATCTCATAAAATGAATAACTTTATAAAAGTATTCTGTTTTATATAAAAAGATTTTACTATGCAAACACTATGCAGGCACTATGCAAACACTATGCATAATAAAATATAATATATTCTAATTATTGTCTAATAAAACAGATAACTTTATAAAAGTATTCTGTTTTATATAAAAAGATTTTACTATTAGTCTAATAAAACAAATAATTTTATAAAAGTATTCTGTTTTATATAAAAAGCTTTTCTGTTTTATTACATTAATAATACTAATAAAACAAAACTCATCATCATTATTATAATTCAAAAATTTAATCGACCAGGTCGTTCCCAGGAAAGAGGGGGCTTTCCAATAAGGATTTCTCCCCATGGCGCGCAATTAGGCGACCAAACCTCTCCTTGATAGAATTTCTAGACATCGTTAATATTACAAATAATAATATTAATAACTTTGTCATCTCAATTATTGATTATAAAATATTGACAATAATTGAATCAAATAACGTGAGATACTATGCAGCAATTACTGTAACAATAATTGAACAAAACTGAGTGACTTCTCACGTAAACATCAATAATCAATACTGTGTGCTACTGTGCAACTACGCGTATTATTGTACTTTTAACACCGGGTGTTTCAACAGTTAACGGTAAAACTTTCGCCGTTATTTTCATAAAGTATTTTTGTCGTTTTCTCAATCCGACAATAATTCTGTTGTGGGGTCCACCAATGATTGTGCCATTGCACGAATATTCCCCAACCAATCGAATATTATATAACAACTTGCGTAGTTTGCAAAATTTATAAATATTACCCACAACTATAACATTATATCAAATTCATTCCATAATATTCAAAAATGATATTTATAAAAAATTCATCTTTATTCATAAAAGTTGGGTTCTTAAAACTTGGTTATTAGATACCGGTTGTGGTTCTCATATATGTAATAATATATAAGGATTGGTCAGAAGTAGAAAGCTGAACAAGGATGAGGTCGTTCTACGAGTAGAAAATGGAGCAAAGCTTGCTGCATTAGCTGTAGGAACTTATTGTTTAGCACTGCCTACGAGCAAAACCATTAGCATAAATATTTTTTATTTTGTTCCAACTATCATTAGAAACATTATTTCTATTTCTGTATTAGATATGGATGGTTTTCATATTATAATAAAGAACAACAGTTGTTCTATTTATAATAAAAATGTTTTATATGGTGTTGGAAATTTGCAAAATGGACTTTACATACTTGACTTCCATGAAAATATACTTCAAATTGAACAAACTAAGAAAAAGAAAAGAGATGATATTAATTATACCTACATGTGGCACTATAGACTCGGTCATATTAATGAAACAAGATTATCTAAGTTGCATAAAGATGGGCTCCTAGAGCTATCGGATTATGAATCATATCTAACTTGTGAATCTTGTCTCATGGGTAAAATGACTAAATCTCCCTTTAGTAGAAAAGGAGAGAGAGTTACAGAGTTATTAGCGTTGTTATACACAGACGTACGTGGACCTGTGACAACGACTACACGAGGAGAGTATTCTTATTTTATTACTTGCACTGATGATCACTCAAGATATGGATATATGAATTTCATGAAATACAAATCTGAATCATTTGAAATGTTCAAAGAATTCATGAGTGAATTTGAGAAACAAATTGGCAGGAGTATTAAGATACTTTGATCGGATCGAGGTGGTGAATACTTAAGCAGTTAGTTTCTCAATTATCTCAAAGAAAATGGTATAATCTCACAATGGACTCCACCTGGGATGTCGTAGTTAAACGGTGAACCTGAAAGGAGAAATCAAACATTGTTGGACATGGTTCATTACATGATGAGCTTTACCGATCTTCTAGTTTTTTTTTGGAGATATGCCTTAGAATCGGCTGCATACCAACTTAACAAGGTGCCCACCAAATCCGTCCCTAATACCCCATATGAGTTATAGAAAGGGAGGAAACCAAATCTTAAGCATGTTAAGACTTGGGGTTATCTAGCTTATGTCAAAAAGTTTGAAAATGATAAGCTACAAACTAGATCTGACAAATGTAGATTTGTGGGATACCCTAAAAAACATCAAGGTATTATTTCTATCATCCAAATGATCAAAAGGTTTTTGTTACGAAACATGTTGCCTTCTTGGAAAAGAAGTTTATCCTTGAAGGGGTAAGTGAGAGTAAGAGATATCTTGAAGAAGTTCAAGAACCACAAAATACTACGGATCAAAGTCACCTCCTAACCAATTGGAAGAACCTACTGTAACACACCCTATTCGTAAATCTGGAAGAGTGTCGAAGATACCTGATAGGTATGGATTCATCATAGAGGGTGACGATGAGGTACGCATTATAGACGATGATGATCCATTGAATTACGAACAGACTATGAGTAGTAAAGACTCAGAGAAGTGGGTAGAAGCCATGAAATCCGAGATGAACTCTATGTATACCAAGTATGGACTTTGGTTTCACCACCTGAAGGCATTAAGCCTATTGGGTATAAATGTGTCTTTAAAAAAAGACTGGAGCGGACGACAAGGTAGAGACCTATAAGTTCCGACTGGTCGCAAAAGGTTTCAAACAAAGACAAGGAGTTGACTATGATGAAACATTTTCACTAGTATCTATGCTCAAGTCCATTCGGATTTTGCTTGCGATTGCAGCTTACCACGGCTATGAAATTTGGCAAATGGATGTGAAAATGACATTCCTCAATGGGAAACTTGAGGAGGATGTGTATATGAAATAGCCAGAGGGATTTGTTTCAACGGTTGGAACAAATCAAGTTTGCAAGTTGCAATGATCCATCTATGGATTGAAACAAGCTTCTCGTAGATGGAACATCTATTTTGATGAAACAATCAAAGAGTTTGATTTTATCAAAAATGAGGATGAACCATGTGTGTATAAGAAGGTTAATGAGAGTGTTGTTTCATTCCTTGTATTATATGTTGACGATATATTACTGATAGGGAAAGATATCCATATGCTATAATTGATCAAAATATAGTTATCTAAACACTTCTATATGAAGAACTTGGGAGAAACATCTTATATTTTGGGGATAAAGATCTATAAAAATAGATCTAAAAGGATGTTCGGCTTATACCAATGAACATACATTAACTCGATGCTAAAGAAGTTTATCATGGAAGATTTTAAGAGAGGTCTCATGCTGATGAGCCATGGAATACATCTCTCCAAGAAATAGGCCCCAAAGACACCTGAGGAGAGAGACCGTATGAGTAAGATTCCTTATACTTTAGCAATTGGATCTATAATGTATGGTATGATATGTACTAGACCGGATGTCACTCATGCATTTAGTGTAACAAGCAGATATCAGTCGAATTCTGGAGAAGAGCACTAGAAGGCAGTGAAAAATATCCTAAAGTACTTACAAAGAACTAAGGATGTATGTTTTATCTGCGGTGGGTCTGAATTAAAACTAGAGGGCTACATAGACTCAAGTTTTCAAAGAGACCAAGATGACAATAAATCCGTTTTGGGGTATATGTTTACCTTAAACGGTGGCGAAGTAAGCTGGAAGAGTTCCAAGCAGTAAACAGTTGTTAATTCAGTGACAGAGGCAGAGTACATAACTGCAAGTGAAGCTGCAAAGGAGACTATTTGGATGAAGAAGTTCATAACTGAACTTGGTGTGATTCCTAGTATTAGTGTGAGACCCCAGATTTTATGAATAATATTTAATTTTCTCGAAATAATTTTTGAATATTATGGTGTGGATTTGATATAATGTTATAGTTGTGGATAGTATTTATAAATTTTGCAAAGTAATCAAGTGGTTATATAATATTCGATTGGTCGGGGAATATTCGTTTTAACAGGAAATATTGTACGACGGCACAATTATTGGTGGACCCCACAACGGAAGTATTGTCGTAGTTAGAAAATGACAAGATTATCTTTCTATAAAAATAATGGCGGAGGTGTTACCGTTAAAACTGTTGAACTACCCGGTAGTAAAAGTACAGTAATACTTGTGGTTGCATAGTAGCACACGGTATTGATTATTGATGCTTACGTGAAAAGTCACTCAGTTATACTCAATTATTGCTACAGTAATTGTTGCATCATATCTCTCATATTATTGATTCAATTAATGTTACAGTATCATCTGGATAATATGTTATATTATTAAATCAATAATTGAGACGACAAAGTTATTCATATTATTATTTACAATATTGACAATGTCTAGAAGTTTTGTCAAGGAGAGGTTTGGTCACCTAATTGCGCGCCAATAAGAAGAAATCCTTAACGGAAAGCCCCCTCTTTCCTGGGAACGACTTGGTTGTTAAATATTGTGAATTATAATATTAATGATGAATAAGTTTGTGTTGATTAAAGATGAATTTTATATTTCCATTGTCTTGGAATGATTTGTGTTAGTGGAAATTGATATTTGTTTCAATAATAATTGATGTCTGGAGATTATACTATTCAATTGGGTATTCGGGGCACTTTTTATGTCAGAGTACTATTAACGAGTTACTATTCACGAGTTACTATTCACGAGTTACTATTCATGAGTTACTATTCACGAGTTACTATTCACCCTTAAGATATATTTCTTTTCTGTCCAAATTATTTTTGGGTACAATATTATTCCATGAGGAGATGTGCAAATTTTTCAGACCGTTGGTTGAAGATATAATAGTAAATCAATATGGACCGCTGGTGGAAAGTTATAATAGTAAATCAATATGGATCGCTGGTTTAAAGTTTTAATAGTAAATCAGTATGGACCGTTGCTTTAAGTTTTAATAGTAAACCAATATGGACCGTCAGTTTTAAAGTAAATCAATCTGGACCGTTCATGAATTAGTTACTATTCAGACCATTCTCCTATAAATAGAAGCTCATTCCTTCATTATTTCTTACGAATTCACTGAAACTCTAGAGAGGGAAACTATAGAGAGAAATAAGAAAAGTATTCTGGTACTTCACTACTCCAATATCCAGTTTCTTCTAAGGTAGGGGATATTATTTGTTGTACTCATAAGGGGTATTCTTTCTTTCTTATTCATGAAGAGAACTTTTGTTATTCCATTCTTTATTATTCTGTTGGAATAACCTGTATACGTGGGATACCCTATACTTGGTGAAATTCTTCTATTATTCCATTCTTATTATTCGGTTGGAATAACCTGTTTATGCGAAGTACCGTATACATGGTGAAAGTCTTCTAATATTTCGTTCTTTATTATTCTGTCGGAATATCCTTTCTGTGCGTTTACGCCAGACCTGGTTCCATTATTTATTATTCTGTCAGAATATCTTGTCTGTGCGTTTACGCCGGACCTGGTTCCATTATTTATTATTCTGTCAGAATATCCTGTCTGAGCGTTTACGCCGGACCTGGTTCCATTATTTATTATTTTGTTGGGAATAATCTGTCTGTGCAGTCTATCGCACGCATAGTGAATCCTTCTTTTATTCCATTCTTTATTATTCTGTTGGAATAACCTGTCTTTGTGGATTACCACATGCATGGTGAATGATCCTTTGTATTCATTTCTTATTAAATTGTGGAAATGATCTGTATACGTGGATTACCGCATGGCGGGTGAAAATCCATTTGCAGTTTCATATATTCTATTATACTCAGTTGGTTAAAGTTTTGGCTTCTATACTCCATGAATTTAGTGGAATATCCTTAATATTTGCGCTTCATCCAGTATCTTTTCATGGAAATATTCTTCTGAGCATTCTTGAATTTTACTGCACAAAGTAGTAACATGTTGACAATTTTGACGTTATTGAGTTCGGGATAAATTAACTTATAAATCTTTAAAATTTATTTTTGAACTTATTTTATTGAATTGTCATCATCCTCGTGCTTATATTATGTTGAAAGTTATCTTTAGCTTACGTCCATAGATGGACTAAGTATGATTATGACCAGGGATTATTCGGTATAATCATGACAGTAATGTGACAAATGATGTGGTAAAAGTCCTCATTGGCCTGTAGTTCATTGGTGGACAGTTGTTGGTATGATTATAACCAAGGATTATTTGGTATAGTCATGACCATTGATGATTACATGAATATCCTTGGCCGTGGAGTAGGGATGATTCGATTTTATTTATTAAGCTGAGTCTAAGCGATAAAAGTGATGAAAAACCTTTTAAATCATAGAAGATAGTAGATTTTATTCTCTACTTGACTCTTCTAATGAATTGCTTATTCCGCTGCAGTTAAACTTGATGTTTATTATATTTTATCAGTTTAACACCGTTGAAGGCTAATGATAATTTATTCTGCATTATCTTAGTCATAATATTTCTTACTGGGATAGTTGAGCTCACCCTTTCTTTCACTGTTCTCTTCAGGAAATGAGAACGTAGCTGAGACTAGTCGGGGAACAGAGAGATGGTCCTAGATGGTGCATTAGTTGTAAGACCCCAACTTATTAATAAATGAAATTTAATTTCCTTTATTAATTATCTTGAAATAATACGGGTTGATTTGATTAATGTGGTTAGTTATGGGTAAAATGCGCAAATATTTTAAATAAGTAAGTAGTTATAAAATATTCATTGTTGTCAGAGAATATTCGTTTGGTCATGGAATATTCTTACTGTCGGGGAATATTCGTACGACGGCGCAGTCTTTTGTGGGCCCCATAAAGGAAAGCTATTGGATGAAGAAAACGACAAGTATAAGTTGTTTATAAATAACGGCGTAGTTGTTACCGTTAATACTGTTGAAATACCCGATGGTTAAAAGACAGTAATACGCGTTGTTCCACAGTAGCACACTGTATTGCACCAATTATTGATTCTTACGTAAGAAGGCACTACTCAATAATTGTTACAGTAATTACTGTTCAATATTTTATTTTATTGATTCAATAATTGCTACGTTGAAATTTTATATTATTGTTGTTTTAATAATTGTCACTACACAGTATTTCCCATTATCAGATTAATGATTCATATTATTTTAATAATATTAATAGATAACATTATTGGCAATGTCTAGAAAGTTCTGTCTAAGGAGAGGTTTGGTCACCTAATTGGGCACTAGTAAGGAGAAATTCTTATTGGAAAGCCCCATCTTTCCTGGGAACGGCCTGGTTGTCATTATTGTGATTCTGTAATATTATTTATAAATAATTAATTATTGATTTATATGATAAGGAAAATATTCATTTTATTGGGATATAGATGGAGAAAATTTTTAATGTGACAATTGTTGAAAATTGATATTTTATCTTTTCTGATAAAATAATTTATTATTATATTATAATAATATAATAATGGTAATATTTTTATAATGAATGTGGGATATACGAGTAAATGAGGAGTAAGAGTATTTTTGTTACATAAAATAATAAAAACATGTTTTTAATGTTTGTGGACCCCAATTTTTAACTGAAATTTGATTATAGCCCGTAAAATTGTCCATATGTGGATTTTGGTCAATTTCTGTTTGGAAATTTGGAAAAACTTAAACTTACAAAGTTGTAGAGAATTGAATTTCCTATAGAAAGACATAATATTCGAATTTTTCTGATAAAAGAGCTATTTATTATGAATTATTGAAGTTCCGAAATAATTGATTTTTGAAGTTTTAATTATTTTTTTAAGAAAAATGTTTTTTGTGAGTTGAGTGGGTTTTGTATGTGTTAGAAATGTGTTGAATTCAGATTCAAGAGGTAGGCGTGACAAAAATTTATATATCATAATATTTTATTAAATTTTCTATTTTGGTGTTCTAAGCATTTTCCTATAAATAGGGTGCTTAGGTTAGAATTGAAAATCACACCAGAATCTGAAGTTTTCTCTCTCTATAATATCGAGCTTATTTTTGTGAGTATTTTGATACTTTGAGTGTTGTTATACGGTGCAAGTTTCTTTCAGCATTATATCCGATATTCAGTCAGAAGTACTGTCTTTGTGAGGTAAGGGATGTTATTTTCTTCGTAAATGATATTATTTCTTTCAATATCATTATGCCAAAATATTTGTCTGAATTTTTTTTATCAAATTTGGAACTTTTTGTGTTGGGATTACTATTCACGTATACGAAACTATTCACCGAAAAATGAATTTTTCTTCTTTTTGTCCAAGATGTCTATTATGGTTACTATCTTTGATTGTATCCATGTTTTGATCTTTATTTTTGAATTCTGCTTCAAAATTGGTTATTATGGAGTATTATTGAACTTGGATAAAACTGTAGTACGAATCCCAAATATTTGTTCTTTTGTTTCACTGGATTCGTTTTCTTTAAAATATTTTTCATCATCCTCAGTCCTAAATGATGATATTACTGAATATCTTTGGCATGTAGTGCAAATATGAATGATTTCTGATGAATATCTTTGGCCCGTAGTGCAAAGATGAACATGTGTTTAGATGAACATGACCAACTGATGAATATCTTTAGCCTGTAGTGCAAAGATGAATATTTGATTGCAGATACATATTGATTGATGTTACAGGCATAAAATATTGACGATGAACTTTTAATTCATATATAGAAGATAGTAGATTTTATTCTCTACTTAACTCTTTGAATGAATTATTATTTTCGTTGTGAATATTGATTTAAAACTGGTTGTCTATTGTATTCTATTAGATTTTTCCCTGTTGAGGACTAACGATAATTTTTTCTATATTATCTTAGTCATAATGTTCTTTACTGGGCTAGTTGAGTTCACCCTTTTCCTTTTTGTTCCATTTTTCTTCTCAGAAGGCGAGAATGTAGCGAGTACTAGTCGGGGGTATGGAATGATGGTTCTAGAAGTTGTTTTAGTAGTCCTCATTATTTTGTAAAATAGTGTATCAATAATTATATTGAGGACTTATTTGAGTGTGGATATTGTCTAGATGACAATATTTGTATTTAAACTCACAGTTTAAGTGTTGTCGTATTTTGTACGACAGTTGTATTAATAAAGTTGTAGTTGTTTCTGTACCATATATTTGGCGACTCAGAATGGGTGTTGTATACCTATTTTGGTAGTGTCACATTAGTAGTCCTCTCTATTCTGTGAAATAGTGTGATAATAAATGTAATGAGGACTCCATTGAGTGTGGATATTGTCTAGATGATAATATTTGTATTAAAACTCACAACCTTTTGTCATATTTTATACGACGGTTGTATAATTAGTTTGTATTCGTATTCAGTACCATGTATCTGGTGACCCAAGATGGGTGATGTATACCTGTTTTGGGGGCGTCACAATTAGAGGAGTAGTTCCCTTGTACTGTGACAACACTGGAGCTGTTACTTAGGCTAAGGAACCTAGGTCTCATCAGAAATTCAAACACATTTTATGGCGGTTTCATTTGATCAGAGGGATCATTGAAAGAGGAGACATCACCCTAGAGCGTGTGGAATCTTAAGACAACATTGCAGAATCATTTACTAAAGCGTTAACACAACAACAGTTTGATCGTCACTTAGAGAAGATGGGTATGAGATACCATGGCGATTGACTTTAGTGCAAATGGGAGATTGAAAGCAGTATACATACAAGTCAATCATGTATAATGATAAAGTATATAATTTGTAAAAAATCTTATTCATTTATTAATAAAAGTATTTATTTACTAAAGGCATTAATTTATCTACATGGTGTTATTTTTAATAATATGTGATAAACCCATAGTTTTAAGCAATGTTTTTAGAATCATGACGAGATCATGCTAATGAGATCTAAATTCTTAGATATCTTAAAACTAAAATTTTCCCAATCAATGGTTTACTAAAAAGGGGATTAGTGAATCCAGATAGATTGGTACATATGTTGCTTACTCATTCGATGAGGATGATTGATCTTATAATCTTTTGTGTGGAGACACTAAAGCAAGTATATAAGTGTTTATTGGAGAATAAGTTCACTGAACGTGGTTCGCTAAGGAATACCTAATGGAGTTTTATTTGCCTGTCAATAGGAATTCATGTAGTGATAGTAGTATAAGTGATCCTTAGACTTGAGATCATCATAGTATTTTGTATATAATAAGTTATACTTTGACATGTTCCTTAAGACCCTTATGGTATATCATAGGGTATGCTTAGGTGTAATAAGTTATATATGGAAATAATGAATGATCAATAAAGAATCTACCGCTTCTAATGAATGAAGAGATATGTCCTATGTGATTCGATATATGATAACCCAGGAATCATTGGCCAATGTGGAATGAAATTAAAAAGAATTTTCTAATTTGCATTTATTCGGAGTTGTGCATTTGGGAATCGAAATACATATAATAAAATAAAATAAGACTTGACAGTATTTCTATGTCTTATATTTAATTGGGACATTGTATGGTGAAATAATTGAATTGTACAGTAACTATTTACTTAAATATTCTTTTATGATTAATGTTGAAATCTATATTATCTGGAAAGTTATTGATCGCTAAGGAGACTTATCCTTATTTTAGAATAAATGTTATTTATTTAAATAAATTAATAGTTTAGTTTATTTATTTATTTAAATAAAATTAGAATTATTCTAATTGATTTATTCACAACCGGTTTAATATGAAGAACCTAAAGGGTCACACCGCAAAAAGGAAGAATAATTATTTAAGAAGTTAATGGCATAATTGTAATAATAAGTTAACTGTATTTAATTTAATCTATAGTGATAGAATAAATTAAATAGCTTAATATTTATTATTTAATATTTTATAAATATTAAATATAAATTAATAAGAGGAGTCTTATTATTATTATTTCCATTATTATTATTATTTTAATTCCTAAAGGAGTTTGAGAATTAATTTAATATTTGTACTCTCCAACATTCCTAATTAGATTAGGAGGCTAGTTTATTAAAGGAGTTTAATTAATTATTCCTGATAGAGATTAGGAAGCCTAATTGATTAAAAAAGTTTTTAATTAATTAAATAAAACCCTATTCCTAATGATGTTAGGAGGGTTGACTAATATCTACATAAGAAGAGTCTTACGTTAGATATCAGATAACGTATTTTTCTGAGTGTTGGGAGAGTACATAGATTTCTATAGATATAGAAACTAGTGTTTAGTCATATACCCTTCTTCTTGACTTCTTCTTCTTCCTTGGTGGATCACCTTTAGAGGCCAAACGCTTGGGTGGCTAACTTTGATCAAAGTAAGACATCAATCCCGAGTATTCAAGGAGAGCACGAATGAGACTAGGAGTTGAACTTGTTTTTGAGTAAACTTGAATCTTCAAGAGTATGATTCTTGTTCTCCATCTTCTTCTGTTAATTGATAATATAGCACAAAGCATGTTCATGTGTATGGTTTTGTATAAAATTTTAAATTCCCGTTTTTTGTGCTTCCGCCTTATTTATGTGATTTGATTACGTAATTGCGATATATAAAAACCCTACATAAATTAACAAGATGGCTCGGCGTACGAAAGGTGCGCAACCAATGCCCTTTCATCCCACACCTGAAACATCTGGTTTATTCTTTATTTATGGTACATTTTCTTTATTTTTACCCGATCCATACTCTTGCCACTTCTGGTGCCCTGAATTGTTGTGATTGTGAAATTTGTTGTTATGATAGCCTCGTTTATTATTTTCATCCCTGAAACTTTTTATTATTTTTCCATCCATTATCACGTTTATTGTGCTGGAATGATGTGTTGTTAATGTCTGGCAATGGGGTAGAACCCATTGGTCGTACTTCGTGGTTTTTTATAACAATTGATTATTCTTTTTCGCAACAAGGAGGATAGACAATAATTCACTGAATTTTATGACCTTACTTTGTCTATATTGTTGTGATAGAATCATATCAGTGGGATAAAAAGTTGAAATATTTTTTTCTAATATATGGGTTTCAGAAACTGGATGCCCACACAAAGCCAAAGAAGAGGTTATTTTATAGACATTAGAACTATACTCTGTAATTGATTTATAATCTTGTAGTATTAAATTAAGCTACTCAAATTTGGCACTAGGGAGAACAATCAATTTTTGGTGGTGAAATATTTCCTTTAGTTATATCCATAAGGTTAAAGGATCTTTGACTGTTAAATACTCAGTTTTTAATCCTACATCAACGTGATGATGAAGAAAGATTATGGCTTGTGCATTTTGTGTTGTAGTTGCTTTGTTTCTTGAGTCAATGGTCTTTTCTAACCCATTTGCACTAAGGTATAATTCTACATCAAGTGCCCAAGCCAAATAGTTGTATCCAGATATTTTCAAAATTGAAAATTCTATTTTCCCAGGTTTGCCATCTATTCTGATTTAAAACATAATAATTTCTATTATTTATTAACGTATGTAAAAAATTATTGCATACATGATAGATAAAAGATAAATGCATGAGAACAAAAAAATTTGGAGGCCTCAGTGGTGTCTTCATCAGCACAACTCAGCTTTTCGCCCAAATAAATCCAGGGCCTGAGACCAATTGAGCATAGTGGGGTTTACCAGGACTCGAACCCACGTTTGTGGGGATTTATGTCCGGCTTCCCACCACTAAGCCACCACCTCAAGCGATGATAAATATATAAACAAAATAAATATATAAATGTTTATTTTATTAGCATATCCTTTTAGTCAGATGGTATGCAATCACTAATGTATATACAAGTATTATTGTACACATCATAAAAAAATACATGTACAAAACTGCAAATAGATTTTCACCCGGCATGCGATAGTCCGCGTAGACAGATTTTTTCCACAAACTGCTAATAAGAATTGAGTACGAAGGAGTATTCACCAAATATGTGGTAATCCGCGTAGTCAAGTTATTTCCACAAGTTAATAAATGATAAAAAAAGGTTTCCACCAAGTCTTGTAAGATCAACAAGGATAAATGGTACCATTGTAAATAATAAAATATAAAAATGGACAATGAAAACATTAATATAATTTGACAGTTAAAAAATATAATCGGCGGCAAAAATCAAGCCATTAGTATAATGTTTAATTGTAAGAATTTAAAGTTTTATCGTCTTAATTGGTTGGAGTTTCGTGTTGATAACGTGTTAAAAATAGAGAAATAATGCAGTTGCAAAGATGTTATAGAACTAAGGAAATAAAAAAATTGCAAAGATGAAAGTATTAGATAATTTTCTCTCTTTCTTTGGTTGTTTTCTTTCATTAGATGAGTTTGCCTTTTATAGGCAAAACAAAGGGAACATACATTACATACATCACCCAACCAAGATCCACAATATCATGGATTAGACCATTTTAGCTTATGAATTTAGATTGGTCTAGTTGAACTTTTTAGGAAATCATATTATAACAGATTTAACTATTTTATAGGAGTGGAAGATTCAATAAGCATAATTGAATACTCTTTAATTACGACTTTTGTCCAAAATTAACTGACCCTCTTTGCTTGGATTGTAATCAGAGTCGTTCCTGAGATTTTGGTAGTCCAGAGCCAAAAATGAAAACGAGACATTTTTCAAAACATTGTGTTCACCCAAAAAATGTAAAAATAAATAAATAAAAATTATAAGCTGTATCTAGAAAAGTGCCTTTTCGGAGTTTAAAATATAATAGTTTGACTATAGCAAAATATATGAGAACTTTTGGACTACAACAAAATATATGAGAAGTTCGACTAAATAGTTTGATTACAACAAAATATATGAGAATACATTCATTTAAAATACTTATTCTAGTATTCCTAGAGCCAAAATCTTCAACCAAATGTTTAAAATCATATATATATATATATATATATATATATACTATATATAAAAAAAATTGGGGCCCTTTTGATCTAGGGTCCAGGCCGATTGACCCTCCCACCCGTGCTCAAGAACGGCCGTGATTGTAATTTAAGAAAGAGGAGTTTTAAATGCTTTAGTTCTTTTCCCCCATTATATAGCTAAGAATAATTCATTGGTAATTTGATAAGCTTCTAAAAAGTTTCAAATGTCTTTCTTAAAATTTTAAACAAAATTATAATAATAGTACCATGCATATACATGAAACTTGGGTGCACAAAAAAGCCCAAGCTTGAAAACTCAGCCTTACTTGGGCCAAAAAAATTAGGTCTGGGTTTAACTCAGGGGTCTTAAATAGGTCTACTATTATACCTAAAAGACATACATGAACCCAACACATTATATTATCAATTTTTATTACAAATAAACCCAATAACATAATTTATAAATTAATAAAAATATATAAATAATTATTATATATATACTAACAATGAAAGGGGATCGATCCATAGCCATCGTTGTAAATTTAAAATTAACCTTACAACATATTGTGGTCGTCCATTCGGAGATCTAACGGTAAAAATAATACATCATCCGCACTTTAATATGAGGGAGCCCATATAACTAAATTGTGAATTGTAAAAGTGGTAAAAATACCCTAAGCTCCGGAATTTAATTTTGTGGACGAGACAAGTGACAAAAACACCCTAATTCAAATCTATATCGTTCGCATAACTAAAATGTGGATTGGGAGATTGATTTAGATAAGAAGTTTCAACAAAATGACTTTTATACATTCATCCACTCAGCTGATGTAAGTTATATTTTTTTCTGACCGTCAAAATGGAGTGTGATTTGGTTTCATCTGTGTTAACGCCAAGATTCGTCTACGCGCCTAAATCACCAAAAACGCGTCCAATCCTGCACAGAAACGAAATCACATGTGAAGTTTGACGGCTTGGGCCGCCGGGGGATAGTTCTAGTGTAAGACCCCAACTTTTATGAATAATGATTAATTTTTCTCGAAATATATTTTTGAATATTATGGTGTGGATTTGATATAATGTTATAGCTGTGGGTATTATTTACAAATTTTGTAAAGTAAACAAGTGGTTATATATTATTCGATTGGTCGGAGAATATTCATTTTAACATGGAATATTCGTACGACGGCACAATCATTGCTGGATCCCACAACGGAAGTATTGTCGTATTTAGAAAACGACAAAATTATCTTTTTATAAAAATAACGGCGAAAGTTTTATCGTTAAACTGTTGAACTACCCGGTGGTAAAAGAACAATAATATGTGTGGCTGCATAGTAGCACACGGTATTGATTATTGATACTTACATGAGAAGTCACTCAATTATACTCAATTATTGCTACAGTAATTGCTGCATAATATCTCTCATATTATTGATACAATTATTGTCACACTATCATCTGTATAATATTTATTATGATTAAATCAATAATTGAGACGGCAAAGTTATTCATATTATTATTTACAATATTGACAATGTCTAGAAAGTTATGTCAAAGAGAGGTTTGGTCAACTAATTGCGCGCCAATAGGGAGAAATCCTTATCGGAAAGCCCCCTTTCCTGGGAATGATCTTGTTCTTAAATATTGTGAGCTATAATATTAATGATGAATATGTTCGTGTTGATTAAAGATGAAATTGATATTTTTATTTTGTTGGGATTATTAGTGTTAGTAGAAATCGACATATATTCCAATAATAATTGATGTCTGGAGGTTATATTGACCAATCGGGTAATTAATCGGATAAATTGTAACGACCCCAAAATTCATACAATTTAGTTCTCAACTTCGGTCGTTAATAATACATTCAACCTCTAATTTTATACCATTAAACGATAATACAACCATTAAAATTTGTGGAATAATTAAAATTTTCTATTACAAACTATCCTCGTTCCCAAAACCTTCAACCTTTACATCTAAATATCTCAGAATCATTTTAATACTACAATAGTTTACATTCACAAAATAATATTATAATTCAATATTAATACATTATTCGAAACCTTAAATATGGTTCAAATAATAATAACACAACCAAAGTATATAAATCTTCAAGTATCACATCTGATTCATGTCTTTCAAGTAACACATAACTTTACCTTGAATCTTGAACCTGCAAAAGTGGTTATTTACAAGGTTGAGCTCGATAGCCCGACAAATTTAACAGTCTACCATATTTCATATAGCACACAATTCATGCATTGTATATTTCTAATTTATCGAGTTATATTATACAACATGCATGTGTTATCACATATCACATATAAATTGAGTTCTATAACCCAATTAACTTGGTCATATTTTGTCTTTAACAATTCATAAAGCATGGTATGTAACTCACCACATAATCACATTTATTCCACAAACATAATAGAACTAAAAAACTTGCCTTGGATGTTGTTTAATGTTTATAACTTATCTGCGTTGTGATGATCCTACACAAATTGAGGATACATACATGTACATATAGTTTCACATACAAAATTCACGTACTCAATGTAAACTAATTTTATTTAACAATAATATTGTGTTCCTTTCTTAAAACCTTTCCATGTTTCTTTAGAAACTTTTGTCTGTTATAACCTTTTTACGCCCAAAAAGGTTCTCTCATGGATTTAGTATGTAAATACTTTACGTATCAAAACATAAACCATTTATATCCCCTTCATTTTACATTACTAGGTTCAATATAATTTCAAACGAATTTGCGCATTTCATTATGTTACATATACGTTTTACATATCATTTTCCGAATTACGCTCACATAGTTATGAAAACTTACATTTACATTACATTTCTATCATTTTCTTTACATTTAAAGTGAGTTTTCGCGATATATAAGCATTATATAATATCTATACATCTCTCTCGGTATTTTGTTACATGTTAAACAGCCATAAAACCACCCAAAAGCATTACGGAAAAATTGCACACTGAACAACCCATGGCTGCTGCTATCTGTTGCTGCCACAAGGCAGCAACCCCTCACCTTTGACACCCACTCCGCGGCTTAATAGCTTGCAATTTACTTATCCTATCGTAAGGCATTTTTTAGTATATTTTTCATGGCATACAAGACTATTTTTAAGAAATTCTAACCTCTCATTTCGGGTTTGTTAAGTAGTCTAAAAAGCGTGCCAAAAATTGGCGTTCATAGCAGTCTTCAATTTTTTCCCAACTTTACCCTCTCTCGCTAAAATAGTCATAACTAATTCTTTTCAAAATATTTTTGAGCGATTCTTGAGCCCACGCGAAGCTAACTTCCAAGGCTACCTTCCATTCTTTGACCATTTCCAAATTCAAAACACAGAATTCCGGAAAATTCGTTCAAGGTGATTGCCCCGAGTTGGTTAGACAGTTTTTGCGCGACTACTTTGAATGGTCATAACTCTTTGCTTCGAAGTCCGAATTAGTCCGTTCCGGAGTCTATGGAAAGCTAATTCAGTGTACTATAACATAAGAAAAGCCAAAAAGTTTTTGGAAACATTAACGGATCGAAATAGTGTCCCGAATATCACATCCTGTTGCTGACCTTCAGTTTGACAAATTCAACACATTTCTTTCCAATCACTGTAACTCCCTCATCCGAGGTCGGAATGAGGTCATTCCAAAGCCAGTGGCTTCCTAACTCAGTCCACTACAACTACCCAGAAACTCAGAATTTTTCAGGCAACATAGCTATTCCAGAATTTGACACTATAGTCACTGTTCATTCAATTTTTATTTCTAGACATGGTTTACTAAAATCTTCACCACGGATTCATTTTAACTATGTTTTGGTTCATTCAAGTTAGGAAATCTTCAGAACTTAGATGGATATAACATACAATCATCAAATTAAGCTTTTAGACATAAATCAAAAGCACAAAAGGTCCTCAAGCTCGGTCCCAAAAACTGCCAAACAAGGTTCTTTGTAAATCATTTATTTTGTGAGTTTTGGTTACACTTGGATGATGTTAAGGCTTCATATCTCTAATTACAATCATTAGAACTCATTTACATAATCAATTACAAGCCAAAATAAACATAGTAAACTAACTCGTTTACTAACAAAACTAACTAAACTTCCAAAATACAAACTTTAACTAACAAACTAAATATAATATTTAAAATAATAAGATTACCAAAAATTAAATAAGAAACATACCCAAAAATACGAATTCCACAAACTGAATACGTACTCGACCAAAATTTAACTAAGAAGATCTTTATAAAAAGTCCACCCACAACAAAGCCTTTCTTAAAATTGGAGGCCTTATTGTTGGTGAATGAAACAAAGGATCAATCCCTTTTATTTATAGGTTTAGCAAAGGGTAAAGTTCTCAATTTAGCTGATGTGGAACTTGGTTTATACTAATTCTAATTTGTTTATACTAATTTTTTCCTATTTTCAACATGCTGAGTGTATTCATTCATCACGAATTCGTTTATTAACCAATTCGATCCGTTCAAGTTGCGTTGTTTTCGTTTTATAGAGGAGAACAACAATCATCCATCAATTTAAAGTTTCCATCATGAATTCATCATCAACTTTAGTCCCAAAGTACACTAAAACACACATTACAATCAAAACCCAAATTTCTCTTCTTTAGTATAAATATATGAATTTAATTTCTGAAAATTTATTTCTAGTTGACCACTATCAAATTATAAATATCTAATAACATATATAACATCGTAACCCACAAATTCATTAACCAAAACTCCAATTTTAAAAGAAACTCAAGAACACATAAACTAGAAATATAAACTAGATTATGTACCTTTAATTCCTTAAGAAATAAAATTGACCTTATCAGTAAAATTATAATTTTTATTCAACCATTATAATCATAACATTATTTAACAAATTCTCACTCCTCTAATTTAATTATTTAATTAAATTAGAATATCACAATTATACTCGCGTAATAAAATATGTATAAATCGTATCTATTTTATCACACTTAAATAAACTATCTCATAACAATTTTCATCAAATATTTATTTAATATCATAAATATTCATTTTATTCCATAAAGTTTCCAACTAAAATATTTAATGTACTTAATAAATATTTTACTCGCATTATACTAATATTTACATTTTCATGCAACATATTACCTTCTCACTTTATTAAATCAATTATACTTGTATTAATTCACTATTTTAATTAAGTGAATTATTCACACTATTTATGAAACTTAACTCATAATAATTTCCATTGCCCACAAGGCATAATAATTAAAATTATATTATCTCATAACATAATTTCAACTTAATTAAATTAACTAATATTATTTAATTTCTTTAATAGTTTAATTAACTATTAAATCTCACATTCTCCAACATATGAATATATAATTCTCTTCACACCAAATCATATAATTCAAAATATATAAACCTCATAATAATAATTTTAATTATTAAATTCTTATTTTAATAACTTATAAAAATTCGGGTTATTACATTCTTCCCTCCTTATAAGGATTCCATCCTCGGAATCAAAGAAATCTCCCTTACTCGATTTTCACCAAATCTCTTTTCAAAATTTACTCGGAATATTACATAAATGAGCAATTAATTGCTATTAATTCACATGTTTATAACCGTATGTTTACATGTGTGTACTATTGATTCACATGCATGTTGTGAGACCCCGAATTTTTTGAAATAAAAGTATTCAATTTTTCTATTTTGGTAAATAGTTAAATTGATAAAAGTTTAAAGTTAAGGGTAATATGTGAATTTTTTTTTTTTTTTGGCAAAGTAAGCAAGTTGATAAAAAATATTTTTTTTATTGGGGAATGTACGTACAATGGTACAATCATTGGTGGACCCCGTAAAGGAATTATTGTCGGATGAAGAAAACGACAAAAATATTTTTATGAGAATAATGGCGGAAGTTTTACCGTTAAAACTGTTGAACTACTCGGTAGTAAAAGTACAGTAATACCCGTGGTTGCATAGTAGCACACGGTATTGATTATTGATGTTTACGTGAAAAGTCACTCAGTTTTATTTTATTGGTATTATTAATGTAATAAAACAGAATACTTTTATAAAGTTATTCAATAAATAGAATATATTATATTTTATTATGCATAGTATTGCATAGTGTCTGCATAGTATTTTGCATAGTAAAATCTTTTTATATAAAACATAATACTTTTATAAAGTTATTCTATAAATAGAATATATTATATTCTATTATGCATAGTGTCGCATAGTGTCTGTATAGTGTTTTTTATAGTAAAATCTTTTTATATAAAACAGAATATTTTTATAAAGTTATCTATTTTATTAGACAATAATTAGAATATATTATATTTTATTATGCATAGTATTTGCATAGTGCCTGCATAGTATTTGTATAGTAAAATCTTTTATAAAGTTATTCGTTTTACTAGATTATAAATAGAATATATTATATTTTATTTAAAAGATTTTGCTTTAAATATGGACTGTCAAATTAAAGTAAATCAATTTGGACCGTTCATGAGTTAGTTACTATGCAGTCCATTTTTCTATAAATAGAAGTTCATTCATTCATTATTTCTAACGAATTCACTGAAACTCTAGAGAGATAAACTATAGAGAGAAAGAAGAAAAGTATTCTGCTACTTCACTACTCATATATTTAGTACTCTTCTTCTTAAGGTAGGGAATATTATTTGGTGTACTCGTAGGGAGTATTATTTCTTTTGTATTCATAAAGAAAACTTCTGTTATTACATTCTTTGTTATTCTGTTAGAATAACCTGTATACGCGGACTACCCTATACTTGGTGACATTATTCTATTATTCCATTCTTTTATTATTCTGCTGGAATATCCTGTCTGTGCGTTTTACGCCAGATCTAGTTCTGTTATTTATTATTCTGTTGGAATATCCTGTCTGTGCGTTTACGCCGGACCTGGTTCCATTATTTATTATTCTGTCAGAATATCTTGTCTGTGCGTTTACGCCGGACCTGGTTCCATTATTTATTATTCTGTTGGGAATAACTTGCCGGTGTAGTCTATCACACGCATGGTGAATCCTTATACTATTCCATTATTTATTATTCTGTTGGAATAACATGTCTATGTGGATTACCACATGCATGGTGAATGATCCTTCGTTTTCATACGAATAGTATTTTCATTAAAAAGGGGTTTCTGCCAGGGATAGTTTCGTAATTTTTCTGACCCTCAAAAATTTTGGAAAAATTTGAAATGATAATTTGATGAGTTTTCTAGATTGTGTCCAAAAATGGTGATTTTTGGTTGTATATATTAAGAGTTATGGATTTTTTAGGAAAAGACTATTTTAAAAGTAAACCTTTATAACTCCTTGTGGTTAACTCCAAAATTGGTGAAATTTTTATTGGAAGTACATGTATATAACATGAGTATACCCTGTAAATTTCAGAATTTTTGGACAAAAGTATAATTTATGATAAATGTCTAAATATTCGGCAGTTTTATCCATATGAAAAATAGTAAATGAATTTTAAAAATTCTGAGAAAAATATATGTTCAAGATGGGACTATATTTTGCTAAATCCAAGAAAAGAAATATTTTTGGGACTAATTTGATATTTTTCATAAAAATAAACTAGTTATGAGTAAATAAATTAAATATGTTATGTGAAGTAATAAAATTGAAAAATAGGATTTTATGGCTTGAGAATCCTATATAGGGTATATGCAGATTTTGATGACGGATTTGATCATTGATTATGAAATCTTATGAGTATGGCATTTTTGAATGATTAAATGTATTATTTGATAAATTGTAAACAATTGAAATAAATTGTTTATAAGTTTAAGAAATGATTAAAATATTGTTATAATATTAATGATATTAGATTATGAGATTATTAAGTGATTGACAACATTTGATTATTATTGAACGATGGATAAATTGTATTATAAATGTTTAATATTTATCATTTATGTCATTTGATTGATTCTTATATCATTGTCATCATCCTCATGCTTATATTGTGTTGAAAGTCATCTGTGGCCTGTAGTGCATAGATGGACTTGGTATGATTATGACCAGGGATTATTCGGTATAATCATGACTGTAATGTTACAAATGATATGGAAAAAGTCCTCATTGGCCCGTAGTGCATTGATGGACAATTTTTGGTATGATTATGGCTATGGATTCTCTTCAGCCAAGGGTGCAAAGATGAATTGTTTTATGGCATGATCAGGACCGTTGATAAAAACACGATTATCTTTGGCCCGTAGTACATGAATAATTCGTGGTCGTGATACTAATGAATATCTTTGGCCTGTAATGCAGGGATGATTCGATGACGTGGATTAATTATTGAGCTGAGTCTCAGCGACGAAATATAAATTCATGGATGTGATATTAATGAATATCCTTGGCCATAGTGCAGGGGTGATTCGATGATGTGGATTATTTATTAAGTTGAGTCTCAGCGATAAAATATTTATTATACACTTTTAAATGCGTAGAAGATAATAAATATCATGTTCTACTTGACTCTTCTAAAATACAGTTGTATGTCTTTGGCAAGTAGTGCAAAGATGAATTGTTAATGAATATCTTTGGCCGTGGTGCAAAGATGAATTTATTAGTATGATTATGAGCAGGAATTCTGATTTGGTGTAACCATGATTTTTGATATTTCAGGTGAAGATAGGTGATGAGAATTATCTTCGTTCTAGTTACGAAGAGGAATTTAGAACCACAATTATGATTATGAGTTTTTCATATGATTGTGGACAGGAACTGTTGATTTATTTTACATGGATAAAACAGTATTGGTGGACATTTAACATAGAGAAGATAATAGACCTTATGGTCTATTTGACTCTTCTAATGGATTGCTTGTTCCGCTGTAGTTAAACTTGATGTTTATTATATTGTATCAGTTTAACACTGTTGAAGGCTAACGATAATTTATTCTGCATTATCTTAGTCAAAATATTTTTTACTGGGTTAGTTGAGCTCACCCTTTCTTTCATTGTTCTCTTCAGGAAATGAGAACGTAGCTGGGACTAGTCGGGGAACAGAGTGATAGTCCTAGATGGTGCATTAGTAGTCCTAACTATTCTGTGAAATAGTGTAATAATAATTGTAATGAGGACTCCATTGGGTTTGTATACTCTCTAGAGGACAGTATTTGTATTAAAACTCACAGCCTATGTTTTGTCGTATTTTACACGACTGTTGTATAATTAAGTTGTATTTGAATTCTGTACCATGTATCTGGCGACTAAGAATGGGTGATGTATACCCAATTTTGGGGGCGTCACACATGTACTATTAGGGGAGGTGGTGCAAGATTGATAATACTTGCATGACTAAATTAAAAATGGAGGCATAGATAAAGGTACAATACTGTAATTATTTTTTTCACATGTATAGAACTATTGATTCACATGATTGTACTATTGATTCACATGATGTAATATTAGGGGAGGTGGTGCAAGTTTGATAATACTCGCGGGACTAATTTAAAAATGAAAGAAAAGATGAGGGTATTATACTGTAATATTTCTAGCCCCAAAACGTGCAATTATCGAAACTATGTTTTGCTATGAATAGAAGCTCATTCTTCTTTCATTCTCACCAATTCACTAAGACTCACAAGAGCAATTATAGAGAGAGAAGCTTTAGAGAGAAAGTAGAAGAGAAGTCTGTTACCTCATTATTCCAGTATCCAGTCTTCTTCTGAGGTAAGGGGTATTATTTTTTTAGTATTCATAAGAAATAATATTTTCTTCCATACTCTATAGTATGTGCGTAATATTATTTCGTCTTGTATTCCTGATTATACCCTCATTTTTGTTAAAGTATTGGTTCTATACTCCGTGAAATTAATGGAATATCCTTGAAATTTGCACTTCATCTAGTATAGTTTCACAAGGATATTTTCTACATATTCTTGTTAAATTTTAAGCTTTTTATGTCGGAGTACTGTCCATGAGTACTATTCATTTATACGGTTCTATTCACAAAGTACTATTGACGGGGTACTATTCATGAGTACTATTCATAAAGTACTATTCACATGGTACTATTCCCAAAGTACTATTCACGGGGTACTATTCACCCAGGGAATTAATCATGACAAAAATTGATTTCTTTGTTGTCCAAATCATTTTGATACAATAATATTCTTGAATTTTACTCCACAAAGCAGTATAATGTTGACAATTTGGACATTATTGAATTCTGGATAAATTAAATTATAAATCTTTAAAAATTTATCATTTGCTTTTTTTTAATTGAATTCTTATATCATTGTCATCATCCTCATGCTTATATTGTGATAAAAGTCATATGTGGCTTACGTGCATAGATGTACTATTGATTGGTACGATTATGACCAGGGATCATTCAGTATAATCATGACCGTAATGTTTAAAATGATGTGGTAAAAATCCTCATTGGCATTTAGTGCAATGATGGACAGTTGTAGGTATGATTATGAACTGGGATTATTCGGTATAATCATGACCGTTTATGATTACATGAATATCATTGGCCCGTAGTGCAAGGATGATTCAATGATGTGGTTTATTTATTAAGTAGAGTCTCAGCGATAAAATTGATGATAAACTTTTTAAATCATAGAAGATGGTAGATATCATGCTCCACTTGACTCTTCTAATGGATTACTTGTTCCGTTGCAGTTAAACTTGATATTTATTATATTTTATCAGTTTAACACTGTTGAAGGCTAGCGATAATTTATTCTGCATTATCTTAGTCATAATATTTCTTATTGGGCTAGTTGAGCTCACCCTTTGTTTTCATTGTTCTCTTCAGGAAATGAGAATATAGCTGGGACTAGTCGGGAAACGGAGTGACGGTCTAGATGTTTGCATTAGTAGTCCTCACTATTCAGTGAAATAGTGTGATAATAAATGTAATAAAGAATCCATTTGAGTTTGAATACTGTCTAGAAGACAATATTTGTATTAAAACTCTCAGCTTATGTTTTGTTGTATTTTACACAACAGTTGTATAATTAAGTTGTATTTGAATTTTGTACCATGTATTTGGCGACTCAAGATGGGTGATGTATACATGTTTTTGGGGCATCATAGTTGGTATCAAAGCTTAGGGATATGATCCCTGGCTGAGATGTGAGACAAGAACTAGGAGGGGAGAGACGGGGAATTCCTTCGCTAGTATAACCTGCCTAAGTTTATTTGGTATTTATTTGGTCGGTCAGAGTATAGGGATAATATATGACATGTCAATTAACCATTATTTTGTGGCAGTATTTGAAAATGACATCCGAAAATGTTGAGATAAGCAATGAAGCACATGGAACCGTTGAGTCACCAACAATAAATACCAAGGATAATGTGCATCAAGATGGCAATAATCCTCAGAAAAACAACGCTGACCAAATGATGAATGATGGAATGTTCAGAGGCTTTATGCAATTCATGCAACATCAGGCGAGAATGACTCCTATTCAAAATGTAGGTGGAAACACTGGCAACTCTCGGACGGTCACCGTTAAACAGTTCAAGGAGCTGGGACCACCAGAGTTTATTGGAGAGCCAAAACCATTTAAGGTGGAGACATGGATAAAGCAGATCACCAAGATATTTGATGTCTTGGGATGCTCTGAGGAGCAAAAGGTTCCCTTTGTCACCTTCATGTTGCGAGGAGAGGCAGATTACTGGTGGGAATATGTAAAGCGTACTCAACCTGCCGCACTGAAGATGTCTTGGAAAAAATTTCAAGAACTGTTCAACGACAAGTACTTTCCCGAAAGTATTTGTCACATGAAAGAGGTAGAGTTTATCAAGCTGGAGCAAAACAATATGACCGTGTCACAGTATGAAGCTAAGTTTACCGAGTTGTCCTGGTTTGCGTCCCACTTGGTTTATAATGAGGAGAGAATGATGCAGATAATTCTAAGAGGTTTGAAACTTGAGATACATAAATAATTCATTTCTCACAAACTGTGTTTGTATTCAGATGTTGTAAATAGGGCTCAGTTATTGGAGCGCGGTAATGAGTTAAACCAACCAAGAGAGAGCAGCTGACAAATCGATAATACCATTGGTAGCAGTCATCGAAGCAGTGACAACAAACGTGGAGGGAATCAACATGCCAGAAATGGTAACCACTTCGGTGGTAATCATGGCCAAGACAATAAAAGTGGGAATTTCAAGAAGAGAATATTCAATAATGATGGAAGGACGTCAGCACCAGCACCTGTTGTTAAGGAAGGAGAACGACCGTCGGTCGTATGTTACAAATGCGGAGGGGAGGGACACATCAGTCCAAACTATACGCAGCAGTCCAAAGCATGTTACAATTGTGGAAGAGAAGGTCACCTATCCCAATTTTGTCGTACACCGAAGTTAAGTCCAGATGGGATGGAGGCATCAAAGGCCATCCCAGATAAGATAAAACCGGTAGTTCAAGGGAGAGCGTTTGTCGTAACCTCTCAAAAAGCGAGAAATACAAACGAGGTGATCACGGATAAGCTAATCATAAACTTTAGTTGTAAGACCCCTACTTTTATGAATAAAGATGAATTTTCTATAAATATCATTTTTGAATATTATGGAATGAATTTGATATAATATTATAGTTGTGGGTAATATTTATAAATTTTGCAAAGTACACAAGTGGTTATATTATATTCGACTGGTCGGGGAATATTTGTTTTCATAGGGAATATTCGTATGATGACACAATCATTGGTGGACCCCACAGTGGAATTATTGTCGGGATGAGAAAATGACAAAAATATCTTTTTTATGAAAATAACGGCGGAAGTTTAACTGTTAACAAATGAAATACCCGGTGTTAAAAGTATAATAATACGCGTGGTTGCATAGTAGCACACGGTATTGATTATTGATGCTTACGTGAGAAGTCACTCAGTTTTGTTCAATTATTGCTACAGTAATTGATGCATAGTATCTCACGTTATTTGATTTAATTATTATCGATATTTTATATATTATTAAATCAATAATTGAGATGACAAGTTATTCTAATTATTATACGCATAATTAACAATATCTAAAAAGTTCTGTCGAGAAAAGGGGTTTGGTCACCTAATTGCGCGCCAATAGGGAGAAATCCTTATTGGAAAACCCCCTCTTTCTTGGGAACGATCTGGTTGTTAATATTGCGAGTTATAATAATATGAATAAACGTTGTTAAAAATATTGGGGGGATTTTTATGAAGTATTTGTTGGACCCCCATTTATCCATTTTTCAAAATAATCGGTAGAAAATTTTTCAGTATTTTTATAATAAAGGTGGGGCCCATATGTGGGTGCCACATGTGACTTTGGAAATCTGAATTTGGGGAGGAGTCTCGGGAGTTTAACGTGTGTGTGTGTGTGTGTGTGTGTATATATATATATATATATATATATATATATATATATATATATATATATATATTATATATATATATAATAAGTTTTATTTTATATAAAAAAGAGAATATATTATATTTTATTATCCATAGTGTTCGCATAGTGTCTGCATAATAAAATCAATTTTTTTTAAAATTTTTGGCCGAACGTCCATGATGGTTACTATTCACCCGTGATTTTCTAAAAATTCAAATAATATCCTTTCCATTCTCCTATAAATAGGATGCTTAGTTAGAATTGAAAATCACACCAGAATCAGAGAATTCTCTTCTATAATATTGAGCATATTTCTTTAGAGTTTTAGAAATCTTTGAGCGTAGAAAATAGTAAAAGTTTTCTTCAAGAATATCCCCGCTATACCAGTTGGAATACTCTTCTTTTCAAGGTAAGGGATGTTATTTTTGTTCAATATTCGCTTGAAATAATATTTTCTTCCATACTCTGTAGTATGTAAGTAATATTATTCCGTTTCAGATTTTGAATTCTATACTCATTTTGTTAAAGTTTTGGCTTCTATACTCCATGAAATTAGTAGAATATCCTTGATATTTGTGCTTCATCCAATATCTTTTCATGAAAATATTATTCTGAGCATTCTTGATAAGTTTTAACTTTTTCATGTCGGGTTACTATTCACTGGGTTACTATTCTCGAAGTTAATATTCACGAGTATTATTCACTCAGTTACTATTCACTTGGGGTACTATTCATGACAAAATTAATTTCTTTTTCGGTTTAAATCATTTTAGATATAATATTATTCTTGAATTTTACTCCACAAAGTAGTATCATGTTGACAATTTGGAAATTATTGAATTCTGGATAAATTAAATTGTAAATCTTTAAAAATTTATCACTTGCTTTCTTTTAATCGAATTCTTATAACATTGTCATCATCCTCGTACTTATATTATGTTGAAAGTCATATGTGGCCTGTAGAGCATAGATGAACTTGGTATGATTATGACCATGGATTATTCGGTATAATCATGACCGTAATGTTACAAATGATGTGGTAAAAGTCCTCATTGGCCCTTAGTGCATTGATGGACAGTTGTTGGCATGATCATGATCATTGATGAATACACAAATATCCTTGACCCGTAGTGCATGGATAAATTGTGGTCGTGATACTAAAGAATATCCTTGACCATAATGTAGGGATTATTCAATGTTGTGCAGTATTTAGTAAGCTGAGTCTCAGCGATGAAAGTGATGAAAAATCTTTTAAATCATAGAAGATAGTAGATTTTATACTCTACATGACTCTTCTAATGGATAGCTTGTTCCGCTGCAGTTAAACTTGATGTTTGTTATATTCTATCAGTTTAAAACTGTTGAAGGCTAACGATAAATTATTCTGCATTTAGTCATAATATCTCTTACTAGGCTAGTTGAGCTCACCATTTTGCTTTCATTGTTCTCTTCAAGAAATGAGAACGTAGCCGGGACTAGTCGGGGAACGGAGTGACGGTCCAGATATTTGCATTAGTAGTCCTCAATATTATTTGAAATAGTGTGATAATAAATGTATTGAGGACTCCATTTGAGTTTGAATACTGTCTAGAAGACAATATTCGTATTAAACTCTCAGTTTATGTTTTGTCGTATTTTACACGACAGTTTTATTATTAAGTTGTATTTGAATTTTGTACCATGTATTTGGTGACTCAAAATGGGGGATGTATACCTATTTTGGGGGCGTCACACTAGTGAAGTCTATACCTTATTTGATACCAGTTCTACCCATTCTTTTATTTCTCCTACTTGCGCTAAACGTTTAAATTTAACTCCGGAGAAATTAGACTTTGATTTATCTGTTGAAACTCGGTTGGGAGAAACCTTCATTACATCCACTATTTATAAGTCTTGTTTGGTTCATCTTGGTACCCTCACATTACCTGCCGATCTTATATTCTTAAAAAGGCTTGCATTTGATGTGATTTTAGGGATTGATTGGTTAACTACTCATCATGCCAAAATTGATTGTTTTTTTAAGGTTGTTAGCTTTCATTTTCCTAACCAACCTATTATGCGAATTCATGCAACCAAACCACTAAAGTCAAGCACTGTCATATCAAGCCATAAAGCTATTCGATTATTGAAAAATGGATGTCAAGCTTTCTTAGCCCATGTCACGGATTTAAACAAAAATACGTCAGATTTGAATGATATTTCTATTGTTAATAAATTTCCTGACGTATTCCCTGAAGAACTTCCTGGCCTACCCCCAGAGCGTGAAATCGAATTTTGTATCGATCTTGAACCTGGTACAAAACCCATTTTTCCAAAGCCCCATATCGAAGGGCTCCTATTGAACTTCAGGAGTTAAAACCCCAACTACAAGAATTGTTAGATATCAGTTTCATTCGTCCCAGTACGTCTCCTTGGGGTGCTCCTGTTCTATTTGTGAAGAAGAAATATGGAAGTATGCGACTTTGTATTGACTATCGAGAGTTGAATCATGTCACCATCAAAAATAGGTACTCGTTACCTCGTATTGATGATCTGTTTGACCAGTTGCAAGGCACCAAATTCTTTTCAAAGATCGATCTTCGTTCTAGATATCATTAATTGAAGATTAAAACTGATGACTGCTTTCAGAACTCGGTACGGGCATTACGAATTCCTAATCATGTCTTTTGGATTGACTAATGCTCATGCTGCCTTAATGGATATAATGAACCGAGTATTCAAGAAATATTTGGATCACTTTGTGGTCGCCTTTATTGATGACATCCTTATTTACTCCAAAAGCCGTGAAGATCGTGAGCAACACTTGAGGCTTGTGACAACTCGAGAATTTGGATATTTATAAAATCATAAAATATTGAATTAAGGTTAAATAATAAACCTAGACATAAAATAACTGAATGGATTTGAGATTTCCGAAAAGGAATTTTGTGAATTTAAATTTTTTGTGATGAATTTCATTAATTAAACAATATTAATGATAATTAATTTATTTAATAAATATATTAAATAAATTATGGAAAAAATAGAATTAATGATTTAAAAATTATATAAAAATAATTTGACCAAGCTCAGCCACTAGCCATCTTTGAACAAAATTTGGCAGCCCACATGTGTTAAACAAAAGTGGGTCCCACCCATAATTTAATAAAAATCATTTTATTTTCTGAAACTTCAGTAATTCATAGAAAATGGTTCGTTTATCAAAAAAATACGAATTTTATGTCCATTCTGCCTGAAATTGAATTCTCTAAAACTTTGTAGCTTTGAGTTTTTTCAAGTTCCAAACATAAAATATCCAAAATCCATAAACGGATGATTTTTAATACCTCTACACCGACAAAATACTGATAAAACACCTCGGCATTAATTCTTTCATTTTTATCCACATAAAAATAAATATATCCATCATTTATATCCACATCAAATAAATATTTCCTTATCATATAAATCAATAATTAATTATTCACAAATAATATTACAGAATCACAATTATGACAATCATGTCGTTTCCAGGAAAGAAGGGGCTTTCCAATAAGAATTTCTCCTTAATGGCGCGCAATTAGGTGACCAAACCTCTCCTTGACAGAATTTTCTAGACATTGTCAATAATGTTATCTAATAATATTATTCAAATAATATGAATTATTGATCTGATAATGGGAAATACTGTGAAGTGATAATTATTGAAACAACAATAATATAAAATATCAACGCAGCAAATTATTGAATCAATAAAAAATAAAATATTGAATAGTAATTACTGTAACAATTATTGAGTAGTACCTTCTTACGTAAGAATCAATAATTCAATAATACTGTGCAAAACCGTGTGCTACTGTGCAACCACGAGTATTACTGTATTTAAACCATTGGGTATTCCAACAGTGTTAATGGTAACAACTACGTCGTTATTTGTAAAAACTCACATTTGTCATTTTCTTCATCCAACCGTTATCCGTTATGGGGCCACAAATGGCTGCGTCGTCGTACGAATATTCCCCGACAGAAAGAATATTCCACGACCAAATGAACATCCCCCGACAAAATGAATATTTTATAACCACTTGCTTATTTTGAAAAATTTTCACATTTCACCCATATCCAAAGCATTATATCAAATTAATACCTTATTAATTTAGAATAATGAATAGAGGAAAATTCACTTATATTTATAATAAGTTGGGGTCTTATAACCTCCCCTCCTTATAAAATTTCGACCTCAAAATTGACGTACGTACCTGGTGTTTAGAACAGGTGAGGGTACCTTGATTTCATTTCCGATTCCAACTCCCAGATCATTTCTTCAATAGCATGGTTCCTCCACAAAACCTTAACTTGTGGTATAACCTTGGTGCGTAGGACATGCTCTTTACTATCCAAGATCTTATCAGGTACCTCTTCGTACTTTAAATCTTCAGCTATCTCGTCTGGTTCTAACGCAATAATATGGTTCGGGTCTTTCACATATTTACGAAGCATGGATATGTGAAAAACATTATGAACACGAGACATACTTGGAGGTAATGCGAGTCTATAGGCCACATTTCCTATTCGGTCAAGAATCTCAAATGGGCCAACAAATCTTGGATTGAGCTTTCCTCTCTTTCTAAATCTTGTATCTCCCTTCCATGGAGCAACACGTACCAGTATATGATCTCCAATATTAAACTCCATGTCCTTTCTATGAAGATTAGCATAACTCTTTTGTCGATCTTGTGAGGTTTGAATACGTTGTCGAATCATTTGGATCTTTTCTGTAGTCATGCATACTAATTCTGGTCCCAACAACGTTGCTTCTCCCACCTCGTCCCAGCATACTGGAGAAAAACACTTTCGTCCATACAACGCCTCAAATGGATTCATGCCTATACTTGCTTGATAACTGTTGTTGTAGGAGAATTCCACTAGTGGCAAGTACTTATCCCAGCTTCATTTGAAATCTAGAACACAGAGTCTTAATAGATCTTTAAGGTTTTGAATATTCCTCTCTGGTTGTCCATCTATTTGAGGATGGTATACCGAACTTAATCGTAAATCCGTGCCCATAGCTTTCTGTAAGCTAACCCAAAATCGTGAAGTGAATCTTGGGTCACGATCCGAAACTATGGATACTGGCATGCCATGCAATCTCACAATCTCATTCACGTACATAAGTGAAAGACGTTCAAGGGAATAAGTTTCTCGTATAGGTAAGAAATGGGCAGACTTGGTTAATCTATCAACAATAACCCAAATCGCATCTATGTCTTGAGAAACTTTGGGAAGACCTGTAACGAAATCCATGGTAATGTGTTCCCACTTTCATTCCGGAATCTCAAGTGGTTACAATGGACCCTTTGGTACTTGATGCTCCGCCTTTACACGTTGACATGTTAAACACCTCGAGGTAAACTCCGCGATCTCTCTCTTCATATTGTTCCACCAAAATATGTGTCGAATATCATGATACATTTTGGTACTCCCAGGATGGATTGCAAACGGTGTGTCGTGTGCCTCCATCATAATTCTATGCTTCAAGTCTGAATCGTTAGGAACACAAAGTCTGGAGTTGAATCGAAGTATTCCTTCTTTATCAATTCTTGTTTTTGGAATAGCACCTTCTTGCACTTTCTTCTTCATATGCATCAGCTCCAGGTTCGTAGCTTGAGCAGCTTTAACTTTATCGATTAAAGTCAGTTCTACTCGTATATTCACCATCATCACGTGGGTACTTGGAGCCTTTAACTCTATCTCCATCTTTTGCAAGTCATAAAAAATGGGCCTTTGTGTTAACCACATTGCACTCGTACCCGCATATGATCTTCTACTCAATACGTCAGCTACTACGTTTGCTTTTTCAGGATGATATTGAATAGTATGATCGTAATCTTTCAACAGCTCGAGCCAACGTCGTTGCCGCATGTTGAGTTCTTTTTGGGTAAAGAAATATTTGAGGCTTTTATGGTCCTTATAAATCTCCATTTTCTCCCCATATAAGTAGTGTCTCCAAATTTTCAACGCGAATACGACTGCTGCTAACTCTAGATCATGAGTAGGATAATTCCTCTCATATTCTTTGAGTTGTCGTGAGGCATAGGCTATGACTTTCCCATGTTGCATGAGAACACATCCTAACCCTTTGCCTGAAACATCGCTGTAGATAACAAATCCATCCGTACCAGATAATATTGTGAGACCCCAGATTTTATGAATAAATATTTAATTTTCTCGAAATAATTTTTTTTAATATTATGGTGTTGATTTGATGTAATGTTATAGTTGTGGGTAATATTTACAAATTTTACAAAGTAATCAAGTGGTTGTATAATATTTGATTGGTCGAGGAATATTCTTTTTGTCGGAGAATATCCGTACGACGGTACAATCATTAGTGGACCACGTAACGGAATTATTGTCGGATTGAGAAAACGACAAAAATATTTTATAAAAATAACGGCGAATGTTTTACTATTAACTGTTGAAACACCCGGTGTTAAAAGTACAGTAATACGTGTGGTTGCACAGTAACACACAGTATTGATTATTGATGCTTACGTGAGAAGTCACTCAGTTATACTCAATTATTGCTACAGTAATTACTGCATCATATCTCTCATATTATTGATTCAATTATTGTTACAATATCATCTGCATAATAAGATATATTGTTCAATCGGGTATTCAGGACACTTTTCGTGTCGGAGTACTATTCATGAGTTACTATTCATAAGTTACTATTCATGAGTTATTATTCACGAGTTACTATTTATGAGTTATTATTCACATGTTACTATTCACGAGTTACTATTCACGAGTTACTATTCACGACTTACTATTCACCTGGTTACTATTCACTCTAGTATTGTGAATTCGGGTATTTGGGTACAATATTATTCCATGTGGAGATGTGCTAATTTTCAGACCGTTGATTGAAGATATAATAGTAAGTCAATATGGACCGCTGGTGAAGTTATAATAGTAAATCAATATGGATCGCTGGTTTAAAGTTTTAATAGTAAATCAGTATGGACCGTTGTTTTAAGTTTTAATAGTAAACCAATATGGACCGTCCATTTAATAGTAAATCAATCTGGACCGTTCATGAATTAGTTACTATTCATTCCATTTTCCTATAAATAGAAGCTCATTCCTTCATTATTTCTTACGAATTCACTGAAACCCTAGAGAGAGAATTATAAGAGAACCTATAGAAAAGTATTCTGCTACTTTCCTATTCTTATATTCAGTTTCTTTTACGGTAAGGGATGTTATTTGTTGTACTCATAAATAGAACTTCTGTTATTCCGTTGTTTATTATTCTGTTGGAATAACCTGTATACGCGGGCTACCCTATACATGGTGACATTCTTCTAATATTCCGTTCTTTATTATTCTGTCAGAATATCATATCTGTGCGTTTACGCCAGACCTGGTTCCATTATTTATTATTCTGTCAGAATATCCTGTCTGTGCGTTTACGCCGGACCTGGTTCCATTATTTATTATTCTGTCGGAATATCATATCTGTGCGTTTACGCCAGACCTGGTTCCATTATTTATTATTCTATCGGAATATCCTGTCTGTGCGTTTACGTCAGACCTGGTTCCATCCTTTATTATTCTGTTGGAATAACCTGCATGTGCGGTCTATCGCATGCATGGTGATTTCTTTTGTTATTCCATTCTTTATTATACTCAGTTGGTTAAAACTTTGACTTCTATACCCATGAAATTAGTGGAATATCTTTGATATTTGCGCTTCATCCAGTATCTTTTCATGGAAATATTCTTCTGAGCATTCTTGAATTTTACTCTACAAAGCAGTATCATGTTGACAATTTGAATGTTATTAATTCCTGGATAAATTAATTCTTGAACTTGTTTAATTGAATTCTTATATCATTGTCATCATCCTCATGCTTATATTATGTTGAAAGTCATATGTGGCCTGTAGTGCATAGATGGACTTGGTATGATTATGACCAGGGATTATTCGGTATAATCATAACCGTAATATTATAAATGATTTGGAAAAAGTCCTCATTGGCCCGTAGTGCATTGATGGATAGTTTTTGGTATGATTATGGCTATGGATTCTCTTTGGTTGTAGTGCAAAAATGAATTGTTTTATGGCATGATCAGGACCGTTGATGAAAACATGATTATCTTTAGCCGTAGTGCATGGATAATTCGTGGTCGTGATACTAAAGAATATCCTTGGCTGTAGTGCAAGGGTGATTCGATGATGTGGATTATTTATTAAGCTGAGTCCCAGCGATAAAAGTGATGAAAAACCTTTTAAATCATAAAAGATATTAGATTTTATTTCCTACTTGACTCTTCTAATGGATTGCTTATTCCGCTGGAGTTAAACTTGACAGTCGTTTTATTTTATCAGTTTAATACTGTTGAAGGCTAACGATAAATTATTCTGCATTATCTTAGTCATAATATTTCTTACTGGCTAGTTGAGCTCACCCTTTCTTTCACTGTTCTCTTCAGGAAATGAGAACGTAGCTGGGACTAGTCGGGAAACAGAGTGATGGTCCTAGATGGTGCATTAGTAGTCCTCACTATTTTGTGAAATAGTGTGATAATAATTGTAATGAGGACTCCTTTTGAGTTTGTATAATCTCAAGTAGACAATATTTGTATTCAAACTCACAGTTTATGTTTTGTCGTATTGTACACAACAGTTGTATTTTTAAGTTGTATTTGAATTTTGTACCATGTATCTGGCGACTCAAGATGGGTGATGTATACCTAATTTTGGTGGCGTCACAAGTATTGCCAGAACAGGTGCCGAAATGAGTCTCCTCTTGAGCTCTTGGAAACTCTTCTCGCATTCCTCGCTCCATACGAATTTTGTATCTTTCCGAGTCAGTTGAGTTAACGGATTAGCGATTCGAGAAAATCATTCCACGAATCTCCGATAATAACCAGCTAAGCCCAGAAAGCTACAAACTTCGGTCACCGACTTCGGTTGCTCCCAACTTTGTACTGCTTCAATCTTCGCCGGGTCAACAGATACTCCATGTTTTGACACCACGTACCCAAGAAATGCTACTTCCTCAAGCCAGAACTCACATTTCTTCAGCTTGGCATAAAGCTTGTTTTCACGAAGCCTTTCAAGTATAAGCTTCAAATGGTGCTCATGATCTTCACGGCTTTTGGAATAGATGAGGATGTCATCAATAAAGACAAAAACAAACTGATCCAAATATTCCTTGAATACACGGTTCATCATATCCATGAAAGCAGCAGGAGCATTAGTCAATCCAAAAGACATGACTAAGAATTCATAATGCCCGTACCGAGTTCTGAAGGCAGTCTTTGGAATATCCTCAGTTTTAATCTTCAGCTGATGATATTCAGAACGAAGATCGATCTTTGAAAAGAATTGTGCTCCTTGCAACTGGTCGAACAGGTCATCAATGCGAGGTATTGGATACCAATTCTTGATGGTGACATGGTTCAATTCTCGGTAGTCAATACAAAGTCGCATACTCCCGTCTTTCTTCTTTATGAATAAAATAGGAGCACCCCAAGGAGATGTACTAGGACGAATGAAACCGATGTCTAACAATTCATGTAGTTGGACTTTTAACTCCTGAAGTTCAATAGGATCCATTTCATATGGGATTTTAGAAATGGGTTTTATACCCGGTTCAAGGTCAATAAAGAATTCAACATCACGTTCTGGGGGTAGACCGGGAAGCTCTTCAGGAAATACATCAGGATATTCTCTAACAATAGAAATATTATTCAAATCTGACTTATCTTTGTTCAAATCCATAACATAGGCTAAGAAAGCTTGACATCCGTTTTTCAATAAACGAATAGCTTTATGGCTTGATATGACAGTGACTGATTTTAGTGGTTTAGTTTTTTGAATTTGTATGACAGGTTGGTTAGGAATATGAAAACTAACAACCTTACGAAAACGATCAATTTTAGCATGATGAGTGGTTAACCAATCAATTCCTGAAATCACATCAAAAGTAAGTATCTTTAAAGAGATAAGATCAACAGGTAATGTGATAGTGCCAACTTGGATGATGCAAGATTTATAAATTGTAGATGTAACGAACGTTTCACCCAACGGAGTTTCAACAGATAAGTCAAAGTCCAATTTCTCCGGAATCAAGTTTAAACGTTGAGCACAAGGGGGAGAGATAAAAGAATGGGTAGAACCGGTATCTAGTAAGGTATAAACTTTGAAAGAGTTCAAGATTAGCTTACCCATGATCACCTCGTTCGGGTTCTTCACGTTTTGGCCAGTCACGACAAACGCTCTTCCAGGAACCGCTGATTTCGACTTATCCGGGACAGCCCTTCGAGTCACCATCCCCGTTGAACTTGGTTTTCCTACAGAACAATCCCGAGCTATGTGACCTTCCTTTCCACAGTTGTAACATACCTTAGATTGTTGTGGACAATTTGGGGTGATATGTCCCTCTTTCCCGCATTTGTAACATCTAATTGGCGGTCGTTCTCCTCCCCTAGAATTTGTTGTTGGTGTTGGTGCTGCTGCTGATGTCTTCCTGTCATTGTTGAATCTCCTCTTTCTGAAATTTCCACTTAACTCACCTCTCCTATTATCATGGCCACGATGACCACCCGAGTGGTTACCGCCTTTGTTCGTATTTTTCCCTCCTTGTTGGTTATCATAGCTCTGATGACTGCTGTCACCGGTATGATCTTGGTTATGGTCCCTCGGTTGCACATACTCATTATCTCGCTCTAATAATTGAGCCCTGTTTACAACATCTGAATATAAAGAAAATTTATGAGATATAAGATATTGCCGAATCTCGGGCTTTAGACCTCTCAGAAACATCCTCCTCATTCGTTTCTCATTTTCGACCAAATGAGGTGCAAACCTGGATAACTTTGCAAACTTCACCTCGTACTAGGACACCGTCATGTTATTTTGTTCCAGTCTGATAAACTCTACCTCCTTCATATGAAGAATACTTTCAAGAAAGTACTTGTCATTGAATAGTTTCTGAAATGTTTCCCAAGACATATTGAGTGCAGCAGGCTGGGTACGCTTCACAGACTCCCGTCAGTAGTCTACCTCACCGCGGAACATAAAGGTGGCGAATGGAACCTTCTGTTCCTCTGTGCATCCCAAGACATAGAATATCTTGGTAATTTGCTTGACCCATGTTTCCGCCTTGATCGGATCTGGCTTTCCAATAAATTCTGGTGGTCCCAACTCCTTGAACTGCTTGGCTGTGACAGACCGCACGTTGGTATCACTTTCACCTGTATTTTGTACACGAGTCTCCCTCGTCTAATTTTGCATGAACTGCAAAAAGCTCCTAAACATTCCACCATTCATCATTTGCTCGGTAGTGTTGTTTACAGGAGGAATATTGCCTTCCTGTTGCACGTTCTCCTGATTTGTGACTAAAGGTTGTTCCACAGTCTTATACACTCCATTCTTAACGTTCTCAACAGCCATTCTTAAATACTTCCATAAAACAAGGGTAATTTAAACAAATTAACATATCACAAAATATCCCTATATTATGACCAACCAACTAATAATCTTAGATAGGACACACTAGCGAATAATTTACTCATCTCTCCCCTACTAGTTCTATTCCCCGATCTCCGCTAGAGACCATATCCGTAAGTTTTGATACCAACTTTGATGCCCCCAAAATAGGTATACAACACTCATTCTGAGTCGCCAAATACATGGTACAGAAAGCAAACTACAACTTCAATAATACAATTGTCGTGCAAAATACGACAACACATACTGTGAGTTTAAATACAAATATTGTCTTCTAGACAATATCCACACTCAAATAAGTCTTCATTACAATTATTCAAACACTATTTTACAAAAATAGTGAGGACTGCTAAAACATCTTTCTAGAACCATCACTCCATACCCCGACTAGATCCTGTTATGTTCTCACCTCCTGAGAAGAAAAATGGAACAAAAAGGAAAAGGGTGAGCTCAACTAGCCCAGTAAAGAATATTATGACTAAGATAATATACAACAAATTATCATTAGTTTTCAACAGGGAAAAATCTGATAAAATATAATAGATAACAAGTTTTAGATCAACAACTGCAGCGAAAACAACAATCCATTAGAAGAGCCAAGTAGAGAATGAGTTCTACTATCTTCAAAGATTTAAAAGTCCATCATCAATATTTTATCCCTGTAACAACAATCAATATACATTTTTAATCAAATATTCATCTTTGCACTACAGGCCAAAGATATTCATTTGTATCACCAGTTGGTCATGTTCATCTCAACACCTGTTCATCTTTGCACTATGGGCCAAAGATATTCATCAGTTAATCATTAGTCTTTGCATTACATGCCAAAGATATTCAGTAATATCATCATTTAGGACTGAGGATGATGAAAAATATTTTAAAGAAAATGAATCCAGTGAGACAGAAGGACAAATAGTAGGGATTCGTATAACAGTTTATCCAAGATCAATAATACTCCATAATAACCAATTTTGAAGCAAAATTCAAGAAAGATCAAAACATGGATACAATCAAAGATAGTAACCATAATAGACATCTTGGCCAAAAAGAAGAAAATTTCATTTTTCGGTGAATAGTGCCGTATTCGTGAATAGTGTGGTATACGTGAATAATGTCGTATACGTGAATAGTAACCCAGACACAAAAGGTTTCAAATTTGATAAAAAGTTCAAACCAATATTTTGACATAATGATATCGAAAGAAATAATATCATTTATGAAGAAATTAACATCCCTTACCTCAAAATAACCGTACTTCTGACTGAATTTCGGATATAGAGCCGACAAAAACTTGCACGAAATAGCAACTCTCAAGGTATCAAAATACTCACTAAAATACACTCGACAATATAGAGAGAAAGAAAACTTATTTTTGGTGTGATTTTCAATTTTAACTTAAGCTTCTATTTATAGGAAAATGCTAGAACGCCATAGTGGTCTAAAATAATAGAATCTTAATATTTCATTTCTTATTTTCTACGCATGCTTCTTGACCAAGTTCAGCCACCAGCCATCTTTGAACAAAATTTGGCAGCCCACATGTGTTAAATAAAAGTGGGTCCCACCCATAATTTAATAAAAAATTATTTTATTTTTTGAAACTTCAGTAATTCATAGAAAATAGCTTGTTTATCAGAAAAATACGAATTTTATGTCCATTCTGCCTGAAATCGAATTCTCTACAACTTTGTAGCTTTGAGTTTTTCCAAATTCCAAATATAAAATATCTGAAATCCACAAACGAATGATTTTTAATACCTCTACACCGACAAAATACTGATAAAACACCTCAGCATTAATTCTTTTATTTTTATCCACATAAAAATAAATATATCCATCATTTATATCCACGTCAAATAAATATTTTCTTATCATATAAATCAATAATTAATTATTCACAAATAATATTACAGAATCACAATTATGACAACCAGGCCGTTCCTAGGAAAGAGGGGGCTTTCTAATAAGAATTTTTCCTTACTGGCGCGCAATTAGGTGACCAAACCTCTCCTTGACAGAACTTTCTATACATTGCCAATAATGTTATCTAATAATATTATTCAAATAATATAAATTATTGATCTGGTAATGGGAAATATTGTGCAGTGATAATTATTGAAACAACAATAATATAAAATATCAACGCAGCAATTATTTAATCAATAAAAAAAAAATATTGAACAGTAATTACTGTAACAATTATTGAGTAGTGCCTTCTTACGTAAGAATCAATAATTCAGCAATAATGTGCAAAATCGTGTGCTACTGTGCAACCACGCGTATTACTGTATTTTAACCACCGGGTATTCTAACAGTGTTAACGGTAACAACTACGCCGTTATTTGTAAAAACTCACATTTGTCAATTTCTTCATCCGACCGTTATCCATTATGGGGCCCACAAATGGCTGCGCCGTCGTACGAATATTCCACGACCAAATGAATATTCCCCGACAAAATTAATATTTTATAACCACTTGCTTATTTTGAAAATTTTTCACATTTCACCCATATCCAAAGCATTATATCAAATTAATACCTTATTAATTTAGAATAATGAATAGAGAAAAATTCACTTTTATTTATAATAAGTTGGGGTCTTACAGTTTGTATTCTGATGTTGTAAATAGGGCTCAGTTATTGGAGCGCGATAATGAGTCAACCCAACCAAGAGAAAGCAGCTGACAAAATGATAATACTAGTGGTAGCAGTCATCGAAGCGATGATAACAAACGAGGAGGGAATCAATATGCCAGAAATTGTAACCACTTCGGTGGTAATCATGGCCAAGACAATAAAAGTGGACATTTCAAGAAGAGGAGATTCAACAATGATGGAAAGATATCAGCACTAGCACCCGTTGTTAAGGAAGGAGAACGACCACCTATCATATGCTTCAAATGCGGAGGGGAGGGACACATCAGTCCAAACTGTGTGCAGCAGTCCAAAACATGTTACAATTGTGGAAGAGAAGGTCACCTAGCTAGATTTTGTCGTACTGGGAAGCCAAGTCCAGTTGGAATGGTGACACCAAATGCCATCCCAGACAAGTCAAAACCAGTAGTTCAAGGGAGAACATTTGTTGTGACCTCCCAGAAAGCAAAGAACCCGAACGAGGTCATCACGGGTAAGTTTATCATAAACTCTAGCGAATTATATACCTTATTTAATACTGGTTCTACCCATTCTTTTATTTCTCCTACTTGCGCTCAACGTTTAAATTTGACTCCGGAGAAATTAGACTTTGACTTATCTGTTGAAACTCCGTTAGGAGAAATCTTCATTACATCCACTGTTTATAAGTCTTGTTTAGTTCAAATCGGTACCCTCACATTACCTGTCAATCTTATTTCCTTAAAAAAACTTGCGTTTGACGTAATTCTAGGGATTGATTGGTTAACTACTCATCATGCAAAAATTGATTTTTTACGTAAGATTGTTAGATTTCATATTCCTAACCAACCTATTATGCGAATTTAAGCAACCAAACCATTAAAATCAATCACTGTCATCTCAAGCCATAAAGTTATTTGTTTATTGAAAAACGGATGTCAAGCTTTCTTAGCTCATGTCACGGATTTAAACCAAAATACGTCAGATTTGAATGATATTTCTATTGTTAATAAATTTCCTGATGTATTCCCTGAAGAAATTCCTGGCCTACCCCCAGAGTATGAAGTTGAATTTTGTATCGACCTTGAACCCGGTACAAAACCCATTTCCAAAGCCCCATATCGAATGGCTCTTATAGAACTTCAGGAGTTAAAGACTCAACTGCAGGAATTGTTAGACATCGGTTTTATTCGTCCTAGTACATCTCCTTGGGGTCCACCTATTCTATTCGTGAAAAAGAAAAATGGGAGTATGCGACTTTGTATTGATTATCGGGAATTGAACCATGTCACCATCAAAAATAGGTACCCGTTGCCACGCATTGATGACCTATTTGACCAGTTGCAAGGCGCCAAATTCTTTTCAAAGATCGATATTCGTTTCGAATATCATCAGTTAAAGATTAAAACCGATGACATTCCAAAGACTGCTTTTAGAACTCGGTACGGGCATTACGAATTCCTAGTCATGTCCTTTGGATTGACTAATGCTCCTGCTGCCTTCATGGATATGATAAACTGAGTATTCAAGGAATATTTGGATCATTTTGTGGTTGTCTTTACTAATGACATTCTCATATATTCCAAAAGCCATGAAGATCATGAGCAACACTTGAGGCTGATACTCCAAAAGCTTCGTGAAAACAAGCTTTATGCCAAGTTAAAGAAATGCGAGTTCTGGCTTAAAGAAGTAGCATTCCTTGGGCACGTAGTATCAAGTCATGGAATAGCTGTTGACTCGGCAAAGATTGAAGCAATACAAAGTTGGGAGCAACCTAAAACAGTGACCAAAGTACGTAGCTTTCTCGGCTTAGCTGGTTATTATCAGAGATTCGTATAAGGGTTTTCTCGAATCGCTACTCCATTAACTCAGCTGACTCAGAAAGATAAAAAATTCGGTTGGAGCGACGAATGTGAGAAGAGTTTTCAAGAACTCAAGAAGAGACTCATTTCAGCACCTGTTCTAACAATACCATCTGGTTCAGAGGGATTTGTCATCTACATTGATGCTTCAGAAAAAGGGTTAGGATGTGTTCTAATGCAACATGGGAAAGTTATAGCCTATGCCTCTCGACAACTCAAAGAATATGAGAGAAATTATCCTACTCATGATCTAGAGTTGGCAGCTTTTGTCTTCGTACTTAAAATTTGGAGGCATTACATGTATGGGGAGAAAGTGGAGATCTATACGGATTATAAAAGCCTCAAATATTTCTTCACCCAAAAGGAACTTAATATGCGGCAACGACGTTGGCTTGAACTATTGAAAGATTATGATCATACCATTCAATATCATCCTGGAAAAGCGAACATAGTAGCTGGCGCATTGAGTAGAAGATAATATACAGGTACGAGTGTGTTATTGTCAACGCAAAGACCCATTATATATGACTTGCAAAGGATGGAGATAGAGTTAAAGACTCCAGGTGCCCATGTGATAATGGCAAATATACGAGTAGAACCGACTTTAATTGATAAAGTTAAAACTGTTCAAGCTACAGACCTGGAGCTGATGCGTATGAGGAAGAAAGTGCAAGAAGGTGCGATCCTAGAAGCAAGAATTGATGAAGAAGGAATACTTAGAGTCAAATTCATACTTTGTGTTCCTAACGACCCTAATTTAAAGTATAAAATCATGATGGAGGCGCAAAACACACCATTTGCAATCCATCCTGGGAGTACCAAAATGTATCATGATCTTCGACATACATTTTGGTGAAGCAATATGAAGAGAGAAATAGCAGAGTTTATCTCAAGGTGTTTAACTTGTCAACAAGTCAAGGCGGAGCATCAAGTACCAAAAGGTCCATTGCAACCACTTAAAATTCCAGAATGGAAGTGGGAGCACATTACCATGGATTTCGTTACTGATCTTCCCAAGGTTTCTCAAGGCATAGATGCAATTTGGGTCATAGTTGATAGATTGACCAAGTCTGCTCATTTCTTACCTATACGAGAAACTTTTTCACTTGAACGCCTTGCTCGTATATACATAAATAAGATTGTAAGACTGTCTGGTATGCCAGTATCCATAGTTTCTGGTCGAGACCCAAGATTCACTTCATGATTTTGGGTTATTTTGTAAAAAGCTATGGGAACGGATTTGCGAATTAGTTCAGCGAATCATTCTCAAACGGACGGGCAGTCGAAGAGGACTATTCAAACCCTTGAAGATTTATTAAAACTCTATGTCCTTGACTTAAAGGGAAGTTGTAACAATTTCTTACCATTGGTGGAATTTTCCTACAACAATAATTATCAAGCAAGTATCTACATGGCTCCATTTGAGGCGTTGTATGAAAGAAAGTGTCGTTCTCCAATATGCTGGGATGAAGTGGGTGAAGCAACGTTGTTGGGACCAGAATTGGTACGTATGACTACGAAAAAGATTTAAATGATTCGGCAACATATAAAAACCTCACAAGATCGACAAAAGAGTTATGCTTATCTTCATCGAAAGGACGTGGAATTCGATATTGGAGATCATGTGTTGTTACGTGTTGCTCCATGGAAGAGAGTTACGAGATTCGAAAAAAGAGGAAAGAACAATCCTCGATTCATTGGCCCATTTCAAATCTTTGACCGAATAGCAACTGTAGCCTATAGACTCGCATTACCGCCAAGTATGTCTCGTGTTCATAACGTTTTTCACATATCCATGTTACGTAAATATGTGAAAGACCCGAACCACATTATTAAGTTAGAACCAGATGAAATAGCAAAAGATTTAACGTATGAAGAGGTTCATGTTAAAATCTTGGATAAGAAGGAACATATTCTACGCTCCAAGGTTATACCTCAAGTCAAAGTTTTGTGGAGAAACCACGATGTTGAGGAAATGACCTGGGAGTTAGAATCTGAAATGAGATCAAGGTATCCTCACCTCTTCGTCATACCAGGTATGTACCCTAATTTCGGGGGTGAAATTTCATAAGAAGGGGAGGTTGTAAGACCCCAACTTTTATGAATAAAGATGAATTTTCTATAAATATCATTTTTGAATATTATGGAATGAATTTGATATAATGTTATAGTTGTGGATAATATTTATAAATTTTTCAAAGTACGCAAGTGTTTATATTATATTCGATTGGTCGGGAAATATTCGTTTTAACAGGGAATATTCGTACGATGACATAATCATTAGTGGACCCCACAGCAGAATTATTGTTGGGATGAGAAAACGACAAAAATATCTTTTTATGAACATAACGGCGTAAGTTTTACCGTTAACAAATGAAATACCTAGTGTTAAAAGTACAGTAATACGCGTGATTGCATAGTAGCACACGGTATTGATTATTGATGCTTACGTGAGAAGTCACTCAGTTTTGTTCAATTATTGCTGCAGTAATTGCTGCATAGTATCACACGTTATTTGATTCAATTATTGTTGATATTTTATATATTATTAAATCAATAATTGAGATGACAAGTTATTCTAATTATTATATGCATAATTAACAATGTCTAGAAAGTTCTGTCGAGGAAAGGGGTTTGGTCACCTAATTGCGCGCCAATAGGGAGAAATCCTTGTTGAAAATCCTCCTCTTTCTTGGGAACGATCTGGTTGTTAATATTATGAGTTATAATAATATGAATAAACGTTGTTAAAAATATTGGGGAGGTTTTTATGAAGTATTTGTTGGACCCCATTTACCCATTTTTCAAAATAATTAGTAGAACTTTTTTTAGTATTTTTTATAATAAAGGTGGGGCCCACATGTGGGGTCCACATGTGACTTTGGAAATCTGAATTTGGGGAGGAGTCACGGGAGTTTAATGTGTGTGTGTGTGTGTGTGTGTGTATATATATATATATATTATATAATAAGTTTTGTTTTATATGAAAAATAGAATATATTATATTTTATTAGGCATAGTGTTTGTATAGTGCACGCATAGTGTTTCCATAGTAAAATCAAAAAAAATTAAAATTTTCGGCCAAACGTCTGTGATGGTTACTATTCACCCGTGATTTTCTAAAAATTCAAATAGTATCATTTCCATTATCCTATAAATAGGATGCTTAGTTAGAATTGAAAATCACACCAGAATCAGAGAATTCTTCTTCTATAATATTGAGCGTATTTTTATAGAGTTTTTGAAAGCTTTGAGCGTAGAAAATAGTGAAAGTTTTCTTCAAGAATATTCCCGCTATACCAGTTTGAATACTCTTCTTTTCAGGGTAAGGGATGTTATTTTTGTTCAATATTCGCTTGAAATAATGTTTTCTTCCATACTCTGTAGTATGTAAGTAATATTATTTCGTTTCAGATTTCGAATTCTATACTCATTTGGTTAAAGTTTTGGCTTCTATACTCCATAAAATTAGTAGAATATCCTTGATATTTGCGCTTCATCCAGTATCTTTTCATAAAAATATTATTCTGAACATTCTTAATAAGTTTTAACTTTTTCACGTCGGTGTACTATTCACGGGGTTACTATTCTCGAAGTTACTATTCATGGGTATAATTCACTCGGTTACTATTCACCTGGGGTACTATTCATAACAAAAATTGATTTCTTTTCGGTCTAAATCATTTTTGATGTTATAATGATTCCCTCGAGATGAGGGAACTACTTTTCCCTTTCCCTCATCCTTTTCCTACTTCCTTTCTGCTTCTCCTCCTCCTCTCTTCTCTTATAAAAAGTGAACGATACCGAAGGAAATAATGAGAATTCTCTCTGAAAGAATTTCTTTCTCTCCTTTTCTCTTTCTTATTCTCTCTAAATTTATGCAGCAATTATAAGAGTATCTTTCTACACTTTGCAAAAGTTTTACAACATGTTATCAGCACGAAGCTCTAACCAACTGAGACGGTAAAATTAAATTCTTGTAATTTAATATTATATTACAGGTTTGGCTATGCCACCAATAATATAATTTTATTCTTATAATTGCCTTTAAATTCTTGTAATTTATTATTATACTACCGGTTTGGCTATACCACCAATAGTATAATGTTAATCTTACAATCGGTCTGGCTTTGCCACCTATTATATTAACTGTCAAGTTATATTTATGTTTTATTGTCCATTTTTAAATTCTATTTTTTACAGTGGTACCATCTATCCTTGTTGATCTTACAAGACTTGGTGGGAATCTTTTTACCGCTTATTAAATTATGGGAATAACCTGTATATGTGAAATACCGTATACCTGGTGAATAATCATTTGTATTCATTTCTTATTAAATTGTTGGAATAACCTCTATACGCAGACTACCCTATACATGGTGAAATTCTTCTGTTATTCCATTATTTATTATTCTGTCAGAATATCATGTCTGTGCATTTACGCTGGACCTGGTTCCATTATTTATTATTATGTCAGAATATCTTGTCGGTGCGTTTACAGATAACCTGGTTCCATTATTTATTATTCTGTTGGGAATAACCTGTCTGTGTAGTCTATCGCACGCATGGTGAATCCTTCTGTTATTTCAATTTTTTATTATTTCTGTTGGAATAACTTGTCTATATGAACTACCGCATGTCAGGTGAAGATCCATTTGCATTATGCTAATAACATAAATATAAGAATATTTATATTATTTATATTTGCACTTTATCACCACTTGAAATTGTGATTTAGTTTATATATATATATATATATATATATATATATATATATATATATATATATATATATATATATATCATACATGCAATTATTTATTGTTTTAATAAATAATAATTGTGTTTTAACCCATAATAGATGGCAAACTTGGCAAAAATAGATTTTTCTATTTTAAAAATCTTTGGAGACAACTATTTGGATTGGGCACTTGATGCAGAATTGCACCTTAGTACAAATGAGTTAGAAAAGACCATTGAATCAGGAAATACAGCTACTTCGACACAAAATGCAAAAGCCATAATTTTTCTTCGTCACCATATTGATGAAGGATTAAAGACTGAGTATTTAACAGTCAAAGATCCTTTGTCTTTATGGACACAACTGAAGAAAAGATTTGACCACCAAAAATTGGTTGTTCTCCCTAATGCCAAATTTGAGTGGCTTAATTTAAGGCTACAAGATTACAAATCAATTATGGAATATAGTTCCAATGTTTATAGAATAACCTCTACTTTTGTTTTGTGCGGAGATCTAGTTTCTGAAATCCAAATGTTAGAGAAAACGCTCTCAACTTTTCATCTCACCAACATGATTTTGTCACAACAATATAGACATAGTAAGTTCACAAAATTCAGTGACTTATTGTCTATCCTCCTGGTTGCAGAAAAGAATAATGAATTGTTGTTGAAAAACCATCAAGTACGGCCAACGGGTGCTACCCCATTGCCAGATATTAATAGCATGTCATTCCAGAAGAATAAACGTGACAATAGATGGTCATATAATAAGAAGCCTTGGGGAAGAAAGAATAAATGAGGCCATCATAACAACAAATTCCAGAACCACGACAATTTAGGCCACCAGAAGTGGCAAGTGTCTGGGTCGGGTAAAAATAAAGAAAATGCAGCACCGATAATGAACAAACCAGATGTTTGTTTTAGGTTTGGGATGAAAGGGCATTGGTCGTGTACCTGTCGTACGCCGAGGCATCTGGCTAATTTATTCAAGGAGTCTCAAAAGAACAAAGTAACTGAGGCAGAAAAAAAACTTTGTTAATCATCAATTGAATATTGTTGATGATCCACCAATGACCAACAATGAGGAAAAGGTTGTTGATATTACTGAACCTTCTGAAAGTATCTTTTGGGATATCGTTTAATTTCTTGTTTTAATTAAACATCCTGCATGTATAATATTATTAGTTTTTGTTCTATATGTGGTATGTTTTTATCATAAATAAAATTATATTTGAAGTGTAACTTTTCTTATTTAGGTTTTTATATGTGTCAGACCATCTTTAAATGGATATGGAGGATATATGTTTAGCAGACAGTGCAACAACTCATACAATCCTTCGAAGTGAGAAATATTTTTCACAACTGATCAGAGCTAAGGGAAATGTAGGAACTATCTCTGGCACATCAAATTTAATCGAGGGATTTGGAAAAGCTAGTTTCTTGCTACCAAATGAGACACAAGTTTTTATCAATAATGCTCTATATTCTAGTAAATCAAGAAGAAATTTGCTTAGTTTTAAAGATATTCGACTAAATGGTTTTCACATTGAAACAACCAATGAGAATGATAATGAATATCTTCTCATCACTTATACTATTTCTGGAAAAAAGAATATCCTAGAAAAACTTCATTCAATTTCTTCTGGATTATATACTATGAAAATTAGAGCAATTGAGTCTCATAACTTATGATTCCAAAAATCATAGACTTCAAAATTGGAACATATGCAGCCATCATTCGAGTAAGACCAACGACTCTTCATAAATTTTCTCCTCTGCAGTTAATTCTTGGACAGATACCCAACATATCACACTTTTGAGTTTTTAGAAGTGCAGTATATGTTCCAATTGCACCTCCACAAAAAACTAAAATGGGAGCCCAACGAAGAATAGGTATTTATGTTGGTTTTGATTCTCCTTCTATTATCAGATATCTTGAACCTTTAACTGGAGATGTTTTTACTGCACGTTATGTAGATTGTCATTTTGATGAATTTGTATTTCCAACATTAGGAGGAGGGAAAGTTTTAAATAAAAAACCCTCTGAAATATTATGGAATGCATCAGATTTAAATTCACTTGATCCCCGTACAGAACAATGTGAAATTGAAGTTCAAAGAATTATTCATTTACAAAATATTGCAAATCAAATGCCAGATGCATTAATGATGCTAGAAAAGTGATAAAGTCACATACACCTGCAGTGAATACTCCAGCAAGGATAGAACTAACTATTGAAAAATCAATTCTTGGAGAATTGACGAATAAGGTAATAGAAGAATCTAAACCACGCCAGAAGCGTGGAAGACCTATTGGTGCAAAAGACACTGTACCACGAAAATCAAAAGTAAATAAGGGAATCCCAGAAGGAATAACCGCTCCAGAAGTAGCACATATTCCAAGAGTGGGAATAGCCCCAGAAGAGGTTCAAAATCTTAGTAAAGGGATAAGAGATGAACGCCAAGAGATCTCGATAAATTATGTACATGATGAGAAAATATAGGATCGAAGCAAATTCATGATTGACGATATATTTGTTTTCTCTATAGCATCAGATATTACTTTGATTCCTGACACAGATCCTGAACCACAAAACGTGGAAGAAAGTCAGAAAAGAAAAGATTTGCCAAAATGGAAAGATGCTATTCAAACTGAGCTACAATCTCTATTGAAAAGAGAAGTATTTGGACCAGTAGTCAAAACACCGCTAGGTGTAATCCCGATTAGAAACAAATGGGTATTTGTACGAAAGCGAAATGAGAAAAATGAAATTGTGAGATACAAAGTCCGACTTGTAGCTCAAAGGTTTTCACAAAAACCTGGTATTGATTATCATGATACATATTCTCCAGTAATGGATGGAGTCACTTTTCGCTTTCTGATAGGTATGGCAACCATGGAAGGTTTGGAAACACGTCTGATAGATGTTGTAACTGCATACCTATATGGCTCACTTGACAGTGAGATTTACATGAGAATCCCTGAAGGATTGAAAATGGCTGAATCACAAAGGCCACGTCACATATATTCAATCAAGTTACAACGCTCATTGTATGGGTTGAAACAGTCCGGTCGTATGTGGTATAATCGACTTTGTGATTATCTAATAAAAGATGGATATATAAATGATCAAATAAGTCCATGTGTTTTTATTAAGAAATCACAAAGTGGATTTTCCATTATTGTTGTATATGTGGATGATTTGAATCTTGTAGGTACTCCTGAAGAACTCACAAGAACTGCTACTTATTTAAAAGATGAATTTGAAATGAAAGATCTTGGAAAGACAAAATTTTGTTTGGGAATACAAGTGGAGCATTTAGCATCTGAAATTTTTGTTCATCAATCCACATATGTTGAAAAGATTATCAGTCATTTTCATATGGATAAAGCTCATCCTTTGACTACCCCGATGGTTGTTCAATCTTTAGAAGTTGATAAAGATCCATTTCGGCCTCTAGAAAGTGGGGAAGAAGTTCTTGGACCTGAAGTTCCATACCTAAGTGCAATAGGTGCTCTTATGTATCTTGCAAACTATACACGACCTGATATTACTTTTGCTGTCAACTTGTTAGCAAGATACAGTTCTTTTCTGACTAAGAGATATTGGGATGGGATCAAACACATTTTGAGATACCTACGTGGAAGTATAGATCTTGGGTTATTTTATCCAAGAAATTCAACGTCGCAATTGGTTGGATATGCTAATGCAGGATATTTATCAGATCCGCATAATGGAAGATCACAAACAGGTTATGTATTTACAAATTGTGACACGGCTATATCCTGGAAATCCACAAAGCAAACAATGACAGCTACATCTTCAAATCACTCCGAGATTCTCGTTATACATGAAGCAAGTAGAGAGTGTGTTTGGTTGAGATCAATTATTCAGCATATTCAAAAGGCATGTGGATTACCATCAATCAAAGACATTCCTACAATTCTTTATGAGGATAACGTTGTATGCATTGCTCAACTTAGAGGAGGGTACATCAAAGGAGATAGAATAAAGCACATTTCACCTAAATTCTTCTTCACACATGAGCTACAAAAGAAGGGTGATATTGTGCATCAAATTCGATCATGTGATAATCTAGCCGACTTATTCACAAAGTCGCAACCATATGAAACGTTTATAAAATTTCGGAAAAAGATCGGAATGTGTCGACTGAAAGACTTCTGACAACATTTCATCAAGAAGTAATAAATTCCTTTTGAAGGACTGTACTCTTTTCCTTTAGTTACGATTTTTATCCCAATGGGTTTTTCTTAACAAGGTTTTAACGAGGCAATCAATTAAGATATTTATGTAAAAGATATGTACTCTTTTTCCCATTCGTTAAGTTTTTCTCACTGGGTTTTCTTAACAAGGTTTTAAATGAGACATAATCTTCTATCATAGGAAATCAGGGGAAGTGTTATAATGATTCCCTCGAGATGAGGGAACTACTTTTCCCTTTCACTCATCCTTTTCCTACTTCCTTTCTGCTTCTCCTCCTCCTTTCTTCTCCTATAAAAAGGGAACGATACCGAAGGAAATAATGAGAATTCTCTCTGAAAGAGTTTCTCTCTCTCCTTTTCTCTTGCTTATTCTCTCTAAATTTATGCAGCAATTATAAGAGTATCTTTCTACACTTTGCTAAACTTTTACAACATTTGATATAATATTATTCTTGAATTTTACTCCACAAAGCAGTATCATGTTGATAATTTGGACATTATTGAATTCTGGATAAATTAAATTGTAAATCTTTAAAAAATTATCCTTTGCTTTCTTTTAATTAAATTCTTATATCATTGTCATCATCCTCGTGCTTATATTACGTTGAAAGTCATCTGTGGCCTGTAGTGCATAGATGGACTTGGTATGATTATGACCAGGGATTATTCGGTATAATCATGACTGTAATGTTACAAATGATGTGGTAAAAGTCCTCATTGGCCCGTAATGCATTGATGGACAGTTGTTGGCATGATCATGACCATTGATGAATACACGAATATTTTTGGCCCGTAGTGCATGGATAATTTGTGGTCGTGATACTAAAGAATATCCTTGGTCGTAGTGCAGGGATGATTCAATGATGTGGATTATTTATTAAGCTGAGTCTCAACGATAAAAGTGAAGAAAAACCTTTTAAATCATAGAAGATAGTGGATTTTATACTCTACATGACTCTTCTAATAGATTGCTTGTTCCGCTGTAGTTAAACTTGATGTTTATTATATTTTATCAGTTTAACACTGTTGAAGGCTAACGATAAATTATTCTGCAGTATCATAGTCATAATATTTCTTACGGGGCTAGTTGAGCTCACCATTTTGCTTTCATTGTTCTCTTCAAGAAATGAGACCGTAGCCAGGACTAGTCTGGGAATGGAGTGACTGTCCAGATATTTGCATTAGTAGTCCTCACTATTCTATGAAATAGTGTGATAATAAATGTATTGAGGACTCCATTTGAGTTTGAATACTGTCTAGAAGACAATATTCTTATTAAACTCTCAGTTTATGTTTTGTCGTATTTTACATGACAATTGTATTATTAAGTTGTATTTAAATTTTGTACCATTTATTTGGTGACTCAAAATGGGGGGTGTATACCTATTTTGGGGCCGTCACACTAGTGAAGTCTATACTTTGATACTGGTTCTACCCATTCTTTTATTTCTCCTACTTGCGCTAAACGTTTAAATTTAACTCCGGAGAAATTAGACTTTGATTTATCTGTTGAAACTCAGTTGGGAGAAACCTTCATTACATCCACTGTTTATAAGTCTTGTTTGGTTCATCTCGGTACCCTCACATTACATGTTCATCTTATTTCCTTAAAAAGGCTTGCATTTGATGTGATTTTAGGGATTGATTGGTTAACTACTCATCATGCCAAAATTGATTGTTTTTTTAAGGTTGTTAGATTTCATATTCCTAACCAACCTATTATGTGAATTCATGAAAACAAACCACTAAAGTCAATCACTGTCATATCAAGCCATAAAGCTATTCGATTATTGAAAAACGAATGTCAAGCTTTCTTAGCCCATGTCACGGATTTAAACAAAAATACGTCAGACTTGAATTATATTTCTATTGTTAATAAATTCCCTAACGTATTCCCTGAAGAACTTCCTGGCCTACCCTCAAAGCGTGAAATCGAATTTTGTATCGATCTTGAACCCGGTACAAAACCCATTTTTCCAAAGCCCCATATCGAAGGGCTCCTATTGAACTTCAGGAGTTAAAACCTCAACTACAAGAATTGTTAGATATCAGTTTCATTCGTCCCAGTACGTCTCCTTGGGGTTCTCCTGTTCTATTTGTGAAGAAGAAATATGGAAGTATGCGACTTTGTATTGACTATCGAGAGTTGAATACCATCAAAAATAGGTACTCGTTACCTCGTATTGATGATCTGTTTGACCAGTTGCAAGGCGCCAAATTCTTTTCAAAGAACGATCTTCGTTCTAGATATCATCAATTGAAGATTAAAACTAATGACATTCCAAAGACTGCTTTCAGAACTCGGTACGGGCATTACGAATTCCTAGTCATGTCTTTTAAATTGAATAATGCTCCTGCTGCCTTAATGGATATGATGAACCGAGTATTCAAGGAATATTTGGATCACTTTGTGGTCGTCTTTATTGATGACATCCTTACTCCAAATGCTATGAAGATCATGAGCAACACTAGAGGCTTGTGACAACCCGAAAATTTGGATATTTATAAATTCTTAAAATATTGAATTAAGGTTAAATAATAAACCTAGACATAAAATAACTGAATGGATTTGAGATTTCCGAGAAGGAATTTTGTGAATTTAAATTTTTTGTGATGAATTTCATTAATTAATCAATATTAATGATAAATAATTTATTTAATAAATATATTAAATAAATTATGAAAAAATAGAATTAATGATTTAAAAATCATATAAAAATAATTAAGTGTTATAAAAATATTTTAAGTTATAAAATATAACTTTTTATATTTTTTCATGAAAATATTAATATTTTAATATTAATAGCAATTACCGGATAATAAATTTATATGTTTAAAAATCATATAAATATGATTTTTAAGGTATTAAAAATACTTTGATATATTATAATATTATATTATGATTTTCATTAATATTTAGTATTAAATAAATAGTAATGATAAATGAATTATGTGGTATTTAATTCATATAAATACGTTATTAATGATTGAAAATTCATGATAAATGATAATAATTATTACGAGCTTAGGAAAATATTTTGAGTAATACTATAATTATCTAAGATAATTGTTAAGTGTTAGACAGAGTTTAATTGAACTTAAACTTGATAATGGTCTGACTAGGCCGTTGGGATGTCAGAGTTGTACCGAACTCGACTCAGACTGTAAAAGTTTGACTTGAGGTTAAGGTTTATGTGTGTTATAGACAAATAGGATTATGTGATAATGTGTTTAGGTTATTTTAAATATTGTGATGATATTATTCTAATTTGTATATCGATATTATTTATATATTAGGTTCAGATAAGGCTTATTAAATTGCGTAACGATAATCAACGGTTCAGGAAAGTTTTTCTTAACTCGACCTCGAGTTGTATTATTCAATTATACTTGTGGTTAATCATTTTTGATTGCCATGTCTAAGAATTTTTACATCGCACATTGTGCATACTACATGTATTCATCAGGTATGAAAGGCTGATCACCTTCATTACCATTCACAACTATATTGTTCATATATATATATATATATATATATATATATTCATGTTCAATGTTTGTTCAGCTATGTAAAATTTGTTCATGCTAGTTCTTAACTATATTGTATAACTTTATCAGCTTATTGTTCAATTCTTTCTATCATTATATATCTTTAATTTATTGAACTTAAACTTGATGGGCAAACCTATTGCTCACCCTTGCTATATCATGATTAACATTGCAGATTAAGACAAATACGTCGGATACAAGGAAGGGTCAAAGACAGTTCCAGCTTTAGTATATGTGTGCAGTTAGATTTGTAACAATATTGTATATTAATGTTATTATAAGTCAGATAAGTTATGAATTGTGTAATAAGTTATGGTTAATCGACCTTGGGGAATATTGTGTAAAGTTTATTATATAAATAATATATGTTTATATCTTCCACAAATAGTAATAGTTGTTGTGACACCCCCAAAATAGGTATACATCACCCATCTTGAGTCGCCAAATACATGGTACATAATTTAAATACAAACTTCTTTTATACAGTACGACAAAACGTAGCTGAGAGTTTCAACACGGATAATGTCTCGTAGAGAGTATTCAAACTCAAATAAAGTCCTCATTACAATTATTATCACACTATTTCACTGAATAATGAGGACTACTAATGCAAACATCTGGACCATCACTCCGTTTCCCGATTAGTCCCAGCTATATTCTCATTTCCTGAAGAGAACAATGAAAACAAAGGGTGAGCTCAACTAGCCCAGCAAGAAATATTATGACTAAGATAATGCAATATAATTTATCGTTAGCCTTCAACAGTGTTAAATTGATAAAATATAACAAACATCAAGTTTATCTACAGCGGAACAAGTAATCCATTAGAAGAGTCAAGTAGAGCATAAAATTTACTATCTTCTATGATTTAAAAGATTTTTCATCACTTCTATCGCTGAGACTCAATTTAATAAATAATCCACATCATCGAATCACCCCTGCACTACGACCAAGGATATTCTTTAGTATCACGACCACAAATTATCCATGCACTACGGGCCACGGATATAAGTGTATTCATCAATGGTCATGATCATGCCAACAACTGTCCATCAATGCACTATGGGCCAATGAAGACTTTTACCACATCATTTGTAATATTACGGTCATGATTATACCAAATAATCCCTGGTCATAATCATACCAATCGATAGTACATCTATGCACGTAAGCCACAGATGACTTTTATCACAATATAAGCCTGAGGATAATGACAATGATATAAGCATTAATCAAACAAAATCAATGATAAATATTAAAGACTTTAAATTTATCTAGAGTTTAAAAATATCCAAATTGTCATCATGATACTGCTTTGTGGAGTAAAATTCAAGAATGAAAATGTATCAAAAATGATTTGGACCGAAAAGAAATCAATTTTTGTTATGAATAGTACTCCAGATGAATAGTACCCCATGAATAGTACTTCGAGAATAGTAATCCGTAAATAGTACTTGGTGAATAGTACTCGTGAATAGTACTTTATTAATAGTACTTTGTGAATAATACCTATGAATAGTACTTTTGTGAATAGTACCGTATAAATGGATAGTACTCATGGACAGTACTCCGGCATAAAAAACATAAAATTTAACAAGAATGTGCAGAAAATATTCTTGTGAAGCGATATTAGATGAAGTGCAAATTTCAAGGATATTCTACTAATTTCACATAATATAGAAGCAATACTTTAACCGAATGATGGTATAATCAGGAATACGAGACGAAATAATATTACTCACATACTACAAAGTATGGAAGAAAATATTATTCCTATGAATACTGAACAAAATAATATCTCTTACCTCAGAAGAAGACTGGATACTGGAATAGTGAGGTAACTGACTTCTCTTCTACTTTCTTTCTAAAGCTTCTCTCTCTATAAATGCTCTTGTGAGTCTTACTGAATTGGTGAGAATGAAAGAAGAATGAGCTTCTATTTATAGAAAAATATAGTTTCGATAATTGCACGTTTTGGGGCTCGAAATATTACAGTATAATACATTCATCTTTTTTTCATTTTTAATTTAGTCCTGCAAGTATTATCAAACTTGCACCACGTCCCCTAATAGTACATCTTGTGAATCAATAGTACAATCATGTAAAAAAATAATTATACTATACTACCTTCATCTATACCTCCATTTTTAATTTAGTCATGCAAGTATTATCAATCTTGCACCACCTCCCCTAAAAGTATATGCATGTGAATCAATAGTACACACATGTGAACAAATAGTTATAAGCATGTGAATTAATAGCAATTAATTGCTCATTTATCCGATTAATTACTCAATTAGTCAATATAGCCTCCAGACATCCATTATTATCGAAATAGATGTCGATTTCCACTAACACTAATAATCCCAACTTAATGGAAATATCAATTTCATCTTTAATCAACACGAACTTATTCATCATTAATATTATAACTCACAATATTTAATAACCAGATCATTCCCAGGAAAGAGGGGGCTTTCTGATAAGGATTTCTCCCTATTGGCGCGCAATTAAGTGACCAAACCTCTCCTTAATAAAACTTTTTAGACATTTTCAATATTATAAATAATAATATGAATAACTTTATCGTCTCAATTATTGATTTAATAATATAAAATATTATGCAGATGATACTGTGACAATTATTGAATCAATAATATGAAAGATACTATGTAAAAATTACTATAGCAATAATTGAGTATAACTGAGTGACTTCTAAGCATCAATAATCAATACAGTGTGATACTATGCAACCACGCGTATTACTGTACTTTTACCACCGGGTAGTTCAACAGTTTAACGGTAAAACTTTCGCCGTTATTTTTATAAAAAGATAATTCTGTCGTTTTCTAACTACGACAATACTTTCGTTATGGGGTCCACTAATGATTGTGTCATCATACGAATATTCCCTGCTAAAACAAGTATTCCACGACCAATCGAATATTATATAACCACTAGCCTACTTTGCAAAATTTGTAAATAATACCCACAACTATAACATTATATCAAATCCACACCATAATATTTAAAAATATATTTCGAGAAAAATTAATCTTTATTCATAAAAGTTGATGTCTTACAGTTGTAGAATTGATTGTACCAGATCCGTGGTGATTTAGGACCCGGATTTGGGGTTGTCACAGTTGGTAGCTGTAGGTTATGAACCTTAGGTAGGAATACCTGACACTAATAACCGCAGTGATTAGGATAAGTATTAACTCAAATAGAGTTAGTGTGTCAGTAAGATTCAAAGACGAATCTCGGTGAGTTATAAAGATATGGGGTTCCCTAACTCTGATAATAAAGTTGAACAGTGGTGGTGAATAGATAGAGTCTAAAAGACTAAAAGTACAGGAGCAAGAGAACATAAAACAAAACGATCAAGACATAGAAATGAATCATAATATATATGATGAGATCACCCCGTGATCGAATAAGGTTATAGTATGGAGAAGGAGCAAGCGAATGATTGAAAAGTTTACAGCAAGATTGTTGAATGTCAGTTGTACTATGAATTGGTACAGATTCAGGAAAGGATTATGAATACGGATTAAATGAAATTCGTATGGAGAAGGGAGTTAAGATTAGGTGTGTGTCGCACTATTTGCTATATGCATGTTAAGAGGGTGATTCCTTTCTCATGTGTATATCAGATAGATAGGGTATAAGTAGAGAATATATGGTTAAGTACGAGTTCTTAAAACTCAAACTTATGATACGTTCGTGACTCATGATTATATGAAATGTTTATGAACCCCTCAGCGAATGGACGCCAAAGGTCTGACTAGGACAAGTTCTTAAACTCATATGATTATGGAAAGTTCCTAAACTCATGAGTGTGGTTTGACGAACTGGGAATAGTTATGTGTATGAAGGATAATAGGAATAGATAGATTACTAAACAATTAATTATTAGTGGAGATATAAGGTTTTCAAATCTTTTAGCTATGCTAGACTCGAAAATTTTTTGACATCAAGTTAAATACGCACTATGTGCTTTTAAAAAAATAATAAATTTTTAATTCTCCACTCCGGGTGACCATTGTGTATGAGTGGACTTCGGGCCACCGACACATCGTTACTTGTTGAGGTAATAAAACAGATTTGTAATGATTTCTGAACGGTTTAAAGTATAGTCTATGCTACTTATTTCAGCTAGACGATAATGATTTGAAATATCAAAATATATTTTATTTATCGCTTATATACCATGTAACCTTGTGCATAGATGATAAAAAGTTGATGGAGTTGTAAATACATGAATACTTAGTGTTGAATTTGATCTAAAATCGTTGTTCCACTATGGTATGATGTGTTATGATAAAGTCACTAGATGACGTCATCCTCAAACGGGATGTTAATATAGTACGACATCATGACGTCATTTTCAAACAATTTTCAAAATTTTAATTTGCCAACGGGGTTTTGGCTACATACATTCGTAATTCGATTGAAGTTGATTATTGATATGAGTCTAAGCTATTCGATTCGGCTAGACCAACTTTTATGAACACTCTAAGCGTTCTTTGAAAATTATCCCGAACCAACTTATTTTGGTGCGGATTCTAATAAGATTGAGGTAAAAAATTTGTGCCTATATTAGTGATGAGAAACAGATTCGACCAGCAGTACTTAATAAGTACAGGGCATACCTGGCTAATTACCCACTATGTTCGTAAGTTATGACGGTTTGCGGATGAATTTTCATATAACCTTTACGAAAATGACAGACAATAGTCTATTTAACTCCTCAGCACAATTTGAAAATTTTAACTCTTGTGAGGAAGGTATTGGGTAGCATGTGATGTTGTATATGAATGGTGTATGGTGTATGGTGTATGGTGCATGGCATAAAGTGTAAGGTAAATTTTGGGGACGAAATTTTTAGAAGATGTGAATGTGACAACCCGATAATTTGAATATTTATAAAATCTTAAAATATTGAATTAAAGTTAAATAATAAACCTGGACAGAAAATAAGTGAATGGATTTGAGATTTCCGAGAAAGAATTTTGTGAATTAAATTTTTTTTGTGATGAATTTCATTAATTAATCAATATTGATGATAATTAATTTATTTAATAAATATATTAAATAAATTATGGAAAATTAGAATTAATGATTTAAAAATCATATAAAAATGATTTAAGTGTTATAAAAATATTTTAAGTTATAAAATATAACTTTTGATATTTTTTTATGAAAATATTAATATTTTAATTTTAATAGCAATTACCGGATAATGAATTTAACTAATTAAAAATCATATTTATATGATTTTTAAGGTATTAAAAATAATTTGATATATTATAATATTATGTTATGATTTTCATTAATATTTAGTATTAAATAAATATTAATGATAAAGAAATTATGTGGTATTTAATTCATATAAATATGTTATTAATGATTAAAAATTCATGATAAATGATAATAATTATATGAAAATTATTACGAGCTTAGGAAAATATTTTGATTGATACTATAATTATCTAAGATAATTGTTAAGTGTTAGGCAGAGTTTAATTGAACTTAAACTCGATAATGGTCCGACTAGGCCGTCGGGATGTCAGAGTTGTACCGAACTCGACTCAAACTGTAAAAGTTTGACTTGAGGTTAAGGTTTATATGTGTTATAGACGAATAGGATTATGTGATAATATGTTTAGGTTATTTTAAATACTGTGATGATATTATTCTAATTTGTATATCGATATTATTTATATATTAAGTTCAGATAAAGCTTATTAAATTGTGTAACGATAATCAACGGTTCAGGCAAGTTTTTCTTAACTCGACCTCGAGTTGTATTATTCAATTATACTTGTAGTTAATCATTTCTGATTGCCATGTCCAAGATTTTTACATCGCACTCTGTGCATACTGCATGTATTCATCAGGTATGAAAGGCTGATCACCTTCATTATCATTCGGTCCAAATATATATATATATATATATATATATATATATATATATATATATATATATATATATGTTCATGTTTAATTTTTTTTCAGCTATATAAAATTTGTTCATGCTAGTTCACAATTATATTGTAGAACTTTAGCCAGCTTATTTTTCAATTCTTTCTATCATGATATATCTTTAATTTATTGAATTTAAACTTGTTGGGCAAACCTATTGCTCACCCTTGCTATATCATGATTAACATTGCAGATTAAGACGAATACGTTGGATACAAGGAAAGGTCAAAGACAGTTCCAGCTTTAGTATATGTGTGCAGTTAGATTTGCAACAGTATTGTATATTAATGTTATTGTAAGTCAGATAGGTTATGAATTGTGTAATAAGTTAAGGTTACTCGACCTTGGGAATAGTGTGTAAAGTTTATTGTATATAAAATTTATGTTTATATCTTTCGTAAATAGTAATAGTTGTAGAATTGATTGTACCAGATCCGTGGTGATTTAGGACCCGAATTTGGGGCTGTCACAAGGCTGATACTCCAAAAGCTTTGTGAAAACATGTTATATGCCAAGTTAAAGAAATGCGAGTTCTGGCTTGAGGAAGTAGCATTCCTTGGGTACGTAATATCAAATTACGGAATATCTGTTGACCCGACAAAGATTGAAGCAATTCAAAGATGGGAGCAACCTAAGTCAGTGACCAAAGTACGTAGCTTTCTCGACTTAGCTGGTTATTATCGGAGATTCATAGAAGGGTTTTCTCGAATCACTACTCCATTAACTCAGCTGACTCGGAAAGATACAAAATTCGGTTGGAGCGAGAAATATGAGAAGAGTTTTCAAGAACTCAAGAAGAGACTCATTTCAGCACATATTCTGACAATACCATCTGGCTCGGAGGGATTTGTCATCTACAGTGATGCTTCAGGCAAAGGGTTAGGATGTGTCCTCATGGAACATGGGAAAGTCATAGACTATGCCTCACGACAACTCAAAGAATATGAGAGGAATTATCCTACTCATGATCTAGAGTTGGCAGCTGTCATTTTTGCGCTTAAGATTTGGAGGCATTACCTGTATGAACAGAAGGTGGAGATCTATACGGATCATAAAAGCCTCAAATATTTATTTACTCAAAAGGAACTCAACATGCGGCAACAATGATGGCTTGAGCTATTGAAAGATTATGATCATACCATTCAATACCATCCTGGAAAAACGAACGTAGTAGCTGACGCATTGAGTAGAAGATCATATGCGGGTACACGTGCGATATTATCAACGCAAAGGCCCATTTTGTATGATTTACAAAGGATGGAGATAGAGTTAAAGACTCCAGGGACCCATGTGATGATGGCAAATATACGAGTAGAATTGACTTTAATCGATAAAGTTAAATCTACTCAAGCTACAGACCTGGAGCTGATGCGAAATAGGAAGAACGTGCAGGAAGGTGATATTTTGGAAGTAAGAATCGATGAAGAAGGAATACTTCGAGTCAACTCTAGACTTTGTGTTCCTAACGATTCTGACCTGAAATATAAAATCATGATGGAGGCGCACAACACACAGTTTGCAATCCATCCTGGGAGTACCAAAATGTATTGTGATCTTTGACATATATTTTGGTGGAGAAATATGAAGAGAGAGATAGCGGGGTTTATCTTAAGGTGTCTAACTTGTCAACGAGTCAAAGCGCAGCATCAAGTGCCAAAATTTCCATTGCAACCACTTAAAATTCTATAATGAAAGTGGGAGCACATTACCATGGATTTCGTTACTGGTCTTCCCAAGGTTTCTCAAGGCATAGATGCGATTTGGGTCATTATTGATAGATTGACCAAGTCTGCTCATTTCTTACTGATACGAGAAACTTATACACTTGAACGTCTTACTCGTACATACATAAACGAGATTGTAAGATTGCATGGTATGCCAGTATCCATAGTTCCTGATCGAGACCCAATATTGACTTCACGATTTTCGATTAGTTTGCATAACGTTATGGGCACGAATTTACGATTTATTTCGGCATATCATTCTCAAATGGATGGGTAGTCGGAGAGGACTATTCAAACTCTTGAAGATTTATTAAGACTTTTTGTACTTGACTTCAAAGGAAGTTGGGACAAGTTCTTACCATTGGTGGAGTTTTCCTACAACAACAGTTATCAAGCAAGTATTGGCATGGATCCATTTGAGGCGTTGTATGGAAGAAAGTGTCGTTCTCCAATATGCTGGGATGATGTAGGTGAAGCAACGTTGTTGGGACCGGAGTTAGTACGTATGACTACGGAAAAGATTCAAACGATCCGACAACGTATAAAAACCTCACAAGATTGACAAAAAAGTTATGCTGATCTTCATCGAAAGGACATGGAATTCAATATTGGAGATCACGTGTTATTACGTGTTGCTCCATGGAAAGAAGTTACGAGATTTGAAAAGAGAGGAAAGCTCAATCCTCGATTCATTGGCCCATTTTTAATCTTCGATTGAGTAGGAACTGTGGCCTATAGACTCGCCTTACCGCCAAGTATGTCTCGTGTTCATAACGTTTTTCACATATCTATGTTACGTAAATATGTAAAAGACCCGAACCACATTATTGAAATAGAACCAGACGAGATAGCAAAAGATTTAACGTATGAAGATGTACTTGGTAAAAACTTGGATACGAAGGATCATATTCTACGCTCCAAGGTTATACCTCAAGTCAAAGTTTTGTGGAGAAACCACGATGTTGAGGAAATGACCTGGGAGTTAGAATCTGAAATGAAGTTAAGGTATCCTCACCTCTTCGACATACCAGGTACGCACCCTAATTTCGAGGACGAAATTTCTTAAGAAGGCGAGGTTGTAAGACCCCAACTTTTATGAATAAAGGTTAATTTTTCTCGAAATATATTTTTGAATATTATGGTGTGGATTTGATATAATGTTATAGTTGTGGGTATTATTTATAAATTTTGCAAAGTAAGCAAGTGGTTATATAATATTGAATTGGTCGGAGAATATTCGTTTTAACATAGAATATTCGTACGACGGCATAATCATTGGTGGACCCCACAAAGGAAGTATTTTCGTATTTAGAAAATGACAGAATTATCTTTTTATAAAATAACGGCAAAAGTTTTACCGTTAAAATGTTGAACTACCCGGTGGTAAAAGAACAGTAATACGCGTGGTTGCACAGTAGCACACGATATTGATTATTGATGCTTACGTGAGAAGTCACTCACTTATACTCAATTATTGCTACAGTAATTGTTGTATAATATCTCTTATATTATTGATTCAATTATTTTCACAGTATCATCTGCATAATATTTATTATTATTAAATCAATAATTAAGACGATAAAGTTATTCATATTATTATTTACAATATTGACAATGTCTAGAAAATTCTATCAAGAAGAGGTTTGGTCATCTAATTGCGTGCCAATGGGGAGAAATCCTTATCGGAAAATTCCCTCTTTCCTGGGAATGATTAATATTAATGATGGATAAGTTCGTGTTTATTAAAGATGAAATTGATATTTTCATTGTGATGGGATTATTAGTGTTAGTGGAAATCGACATCTATTCTGATAATAATTGATGTCTGGAGGTTATATTAACCAATCAAATAATTAATTGGATAAATGAGTAATTAATTACTATTAATTCATATGCTTATAACTGTTTGTTCAAATATGTGTATTATTGATTCACATGCATGTACTATTAGGGGAGGTGGTGCAAGATTGATAATACTTGCATGACTAAATTTAAAATGGAGGTATAGATGAATGTACTATACTGTAATTATTTTTTTTACATGTATAGAACTATTAATTCACATTATTGTACTATTGATTCACATAATGTACTATTATGGGAGGTGGTGCAAGTTTGATAATACTTGCAGGACTAAATTAAAAATGAAAAAAAAAAGATGAAGGTATTATACTGTAATATTTCGAGCCCCAAAACGTGCAATTATCGAAACTATATTTTTCTATAAATAGAAGCTCATTCTTCTTTCATTCTCAGCAATTCACTAAGACTCACAAGATCAATTATAGAGATAAAAGCTTTAGAGAGAAAGTAGAAGAGAAGTCTGCTACCTTATTATTCCAGTATCCAGTCTGCTTCTGAGGTAAGTGATATTATTTTTTTCAGTATTCATAAGGAATAATATTTTCTTCCATACTCTGTAGTATATGAGTAATATTATTTCGCCTCGTATTCCTGATTATACCCTTATTTTTGTTAAATTATTGCTTCTATACTCCGTGAAATTAGTGGAATATCCTTAAAATTTGCATTTCATCCATTATCGTTTCACAATGATATTTTCTGCACATTCTTGTTAAATTTTAAGCTTTTCATGTCGGAGTACTGTCCATGAGTACTATTCATTTATACGGTACTATTCATAAAGTACTATTCACTGGGTACTATTTACAAAGTACTATTCATGAGTACTATTCATGAGTACTATTCACATAGTACTATTCATGGGGTACTATTCACGGGGTACTATTCACTTGGATACTATTCACCCGGGGAATTAATCATGACAAAAATTGATTTCTTTGTTGTCCAAATCATTTTTGATACAATATTATTCTTGAATTTTACTCCACAAAGCAGTATCATGTTGACAATTTAGACATTATTGAATTCTGGATAAATTAAATTATAAATCTTTAAAAATGTATCTTTTGCTTTCTTTTAATTGAATTCTTATATCATTGTCATCATCATCACGCTTATATTGTGATAAAAGTCATATGTGGCTTACGTGCATAGATGTACTATTGATTGGTATGATTATGACTAGGGATTATTCGGTATAATCATGACCGTAATATTACAAATGATGTGGTAAAAATCATCATTGGCCGGTAGTGCAATGATGGACAATTTTAGGTATGATTATGACCAGGGATTATTTGGTATAATCATGACCATTGATGATTACATGAATATCCATGGCCCGTAGTGCATGGATAATTCAATGATGTGCTTTATTTATTAAGTTGAGTCTTAGCGATAAAATTGATGATAAACTTTTTAAATCATAGAAGATAGTAGATATCATACTCTACTTGACTCTTCTAATGGATTGTTTGTTCCGCTGCAGTTAAACCTGATGTTTATTATATTTTATCAGTTTAACACTATTGAAGGCTAATAATAATTTATTCTGCATTATCTTAGCCATAATATTTCTTACTGGGCTAGTTAAGCTCACCCTTTGTTTTCATTGTTCTCTTCAGGAAATGAGAATATAGCAGGGACTAGTCGGGGAAAGGAGTGACGGTCTAGATGTTTACATTAGTAGTCATCACTATTCAGTGAAATAGTGTGATAATAAATGTAATAAGGACTCAATTTGAGTTTAAATATTGTCTAGAAGACAATATTCGTATTAAAACTCTTAGCTTATGTTTTGTCGTATTTTATACGACAGCTGTATAATTAAGTTGTATTTGAATTTTGTACCATATATTTTGCAACTCAAGATGGGTGATGTATACCTATTTTGGGGGCGTCACATCCAGTGTGAGAATAAGTACAGGCTGAATAAGGTTTAATAATGGAGGCTTTATGCAATAATGCTGTAAATAAAGTTGTCTGTACCTGAGAACCAATGTATAACCTTATATTTATAATGATCACACCACATTCTCCAAATCCTTCCCCATATAGAATTGCTTATTAGGTATGTACCTTAATGAGATTGACTTCAATCTCCTTAAGTAAAGGAAGTCGAATCATATCATGACACTTTCTTTAGGAGTTGGAATTTAAATATAATTAGGAATCTTAGATTTTTTAAAATACTCAACTTCCCAAACGAATTCCTACGTGGGAAAATTTTTCCACGTGGACTATATTCATGCCCCAACATTCCCCCCACTCTCTTGTTTATAAAGAACTTAAAATAAGATCGTACATCAATTAGTCATGAAAAAAGTTAACCGACAAATGTTATCTATTTAGGAAGATGTTAATCGGTCCAGGATGTTATCCGTTTGGGAGGACGCTGGTCAATCTCGAAGGATGTTATCCGTTCATGAGGACGTTGGTCCGTCCTGAAGGATGTTATCCGCTTGGGAGGACGCTCGTTTGTCCCAAAGGATTTTCTCCATTCGAGAGGACGTTGGTCCATCCTGAAGGATGTTATCCATTCGGGATGACATTAATTCATCCCAAAGGATGTTAACCTTCCGTATATCATATTAGCCTTCCCGACCTGTATGGGAGGCTTCAATCCGACCTTATACCACCGATACATAAAATATCAATTATGGACTTGAACTATCTTTTGGCAAAATTGAATGTTAATTCCTATTCATAACTTGAAATTTTACAGTCATAAAAGAAAACAACTTGATAATTTTCCCTAAGCCTCCCAGCATGCCAAGTATTTTTGACTTTTGTACTATCCATTACTTGAAGCCGGTAAGTTCCTCGTCAACCTCGAACCTCCTTGATTTGATCTATTTTCTTGCTGACCATACTCTCGAAGAGACTAAAGCATTCTGATAACATCTCATTGATATGTTAAGATCCCCAACGACTTCACCAATGTTGTTTAGTGTGGGGAAATTTATTTAAAATGGGGTATAGAAGTCATCGCCTATAGAGTCATCAATATCGGTCTCTCGAGTATTGCGTTGTACGGCGAATCAACATGTGCCACAAAAAGATCACTTCCACTTGCCGATGAGCTGTCCTGAAGATGACCTGCAGTTTAATGACACTTGCTACTCGAATTGGGTCGTTGCCAAATCCGTATATAGGGTAATCTTTCCCAATCTCCATCTTCCTTCCCTCTAAATTCATCCTTTGGTACGCATAGGAATACAATATATCAACCGATGAACCGTTATCAATCATGATCCTCTTCATGTCCACCGATCCACCTGTGCAGTGATTACCAACGCTCCATCAAGTGGTTCAATAGGTTCCGATGGGTAATGTGACGCCCCCAAAATAGGTATACAACACCCATTCTGAGTCGCCAAATACATGGCACAGAAAGTAAACTACAACTTCAATAATACAATTGTCGTGCAAAATACGACAACACATACTGTGAGTTTAAATACAAATATTATCTTCTAGACAATATCCACACTCAAATAAGTTCTCATTAAAATTATTCAAACACTATTTTACAGAAATAGTGAGGACTGCTAAAACATCTTTCTAGAACCATCACTCCATACCCCGACTAGATCCTGCTATGTTCTCACCTCCTGAGAAGAAAAATGGAACAAAAAAGAAAAGGGTGAGCTCAACTAGCTCAGTAAAGAATATTATGACTAAGATAATATACAACAAATTATCATTAGTCTTTAATAGGGAAAAATCTGATAAAATATAATAGACAATAAGTTTTAGATCAACAACTGCAGCGAAAACAGCAATCCATTAGAAGAGTCAAGTAGAGAAGGAATTCCATTATCTTCTAAGATTTAAAAGTCCATCATCAATATTTTATCCCTGTAACATCAATCAATATACATCTTGAATCAAATATTCATCTTTGCACAACAGGCCAAAGATATTCATTTGTATCACCAGTTGGTCATGTTCATCTCAACACTTGTTCATCTTTCCACTACGGGCCAAAGATATTCATCACTTAATCATTTATCTTTGCACTACATGCCAAAGATATTTAGTAATATCATCATTTAGGACTGAGGATGATGAAAAATATTTTAAAGAAAACGAATCCAGTGAGACATAAGAACAAATAGTAGGGATTCGTATAACAGTTTATCCAAGATCAATAATACTCCATAATAACCAATTTTGAAGCAAAATTCAAGAACAAAGATCAAAACATGGATACAATCAAAGATAGTAACCATAATAGACATCTTGGACAAAAAGAAGAAAATTTCATTTTTTGGTGAATAGTGTTGTATTCGTGAATAGTGCCGTATACGTGAATAGTAACCTCAACACAAAAAGTTCTAAATTTGATAAAAAGTTCAGATCAATACTTCGGCATAATGATATTGAAGAAAATATCATTTTAAGAAGAATATAACAACCCTTACCTCAAAATATCAGTACTTCTGATCGAAATATCGGTATAAGGCTGAAGAAAACTTGCACTGATGAATAGAAACTCACAAAGTATCTAAATACTCACAAAATACACTCAATAATCTAGAGAGAAAGAGAAAAAACTTGTTTCTGGTGTGATTTTCAATTCTAACTTAGCCCTCTATTTATAGGAAAATGTTAGCACGACGAAGCAGACTTAACCTGCAACCTGATGGCTTTACCTGCTACTATTCCCACCTACCAGATCTGAATAAAAATCTCGGCACATTTTCTCCAACCAAAAGTGGGGCCCACCAATTCTAGAATTTTCCACCAAAATTATTTATAACCTAATTTCCGAATCAGTCACCTCTTAAAATCCATAACAAATCATACGTTCATTTTTAACAGTTCAAAATTTGTGGACATATACTCAACTTATATATGTATAACATATCCAAAAATCAAAACGATCCAACGGTCGGATTAAAAATTATAACTCCTGCAATATATCTCAAAAACCACTGGTTTGATTTTTAATACCTCCAATCCGACAAAATACTGATAAAACACATCAACATTAATTCCTTCATTTTTAACCACAATAAATATATCCAACATTTATATTCACATAAAATAAATATTTCCTTATCATATGAATCAATAATTAATTATTCACAAATAATATTATAAAATCACATTTATGACAACCAGGCCGTTCCCAAGAAAGAAGGAGCTTTCCAATAAGAATTTCTCTTTACTGTCGTGCAATTAGGTGACCAAACCTCTTCTTGACAGAACTTTCTAGACATTGCCAATAATGCTATCTAATAATATTATTCAAATAATATGAATTATTGATCTGATAATGGGAAATATTGTGCAGTGACAATTATTGAAACAACAATAATATAAAATATCAACGTAGCAATTATTGAATCAATAAAATAAAATATTGAACAGTAACTACTATAACAATTATTGAGTAGTGCCTTCTTACGTAAGGATCAATAATTCATCAATACTATGCATCCACGCGTATTACTATATTTTAACCACCGGGTATTCCAACAGTGTTAACGGTAACAACTACGCCGTTATTTATAAAAACTCAAACTTGTCGTTTTCTTCATCCGACCGTTATTCTGTTATGGGGCCCACAAATGACTGCGACGTCGTACGAATATTCCCCGACAACAAGAATTTTCCACGACCAAACGAATATTCCCCGACAACAATGATTATTTTATAACCACTTACATATTTTGCAAAATTTGCACATTTCACCCATAACCAGAGAATTATATCAAATTAATACCTTATTATTCACAATAATAATTAGAGGAAATTCAATTTTATTTATAATAAAGTTGGGGTCTTACAACCTCCCCTCCTTATGAAATTTCGTCCTCGAAATTGACGTACGTACCTGGTATTTCGAAAAGGTGAGGATACCTCCCTTTTATTTCTGATTCCAACTCCCAGGTCATTTCTTCAATAGCATGGTTTCTCCACAAAACCTTAACTTGAGGTATAACCTTTGTGCATAGGACATGTTCTTTCCTATCCAAGATTTTGACAGGTACCTCCTCGTACGTTAAATCTTCAGCTATCTTGTCTGGTTCTAACGCAATAATATGATTCGAGTCGTCCACATATTTACGTAACATAGATACGTGAAAAACGTTATGAACACGCGACATACTTAGCGTTAAGGCGAGTCTATAGGCCACAGTTCCTACTTGATCGAGGATTTCAAATAAATCGAAGGCTTGAGATTTCTTCTCTTCATCGACTCTTACTTCTAGAATAATGCATTCTTGGACCTTCTTCTTTATATTCATCAGCTCCAGGTCTGTAGCTTGAGCGGCTTTAACGTTATCGATTAAAGTCGATTCTACTCGTATATTCGTTATCATCATGTGGGTCCTTGGAGTCTTTAATTCTACCTCCATCCTTTGCAATTCATACTGAATGGGCCTTTGCATTGACAATATCGCACTCATACTCGCATATGATCTTCTACTCAATGCGTTAACTACTACGTTCGCTTTTCCAGGATGATGTTGAATAGTGTGATCGTAATCTTTCAATAGTTCAAGCCAACGTCGTTGCCGCATGTTGAGTTCTTTTTAGGTGAAGAAATATTTGAGGCTTTTATGGTCCGTATAAATCTCCACTTTATCTCCATACAACTAGTGTCTCCAAATTTTCAACGTGAATACGACTGCTGCCAACTCTAGATCATGAGTAGGATAATTCCTCTCATATTCTTTGAGTTGTCGTGAGGCATAGGCTATGACTTTCCTATGTTGCATGAGAACGCATCCTAACACTTTGCTTGAAGCATCGCTGTATATAACAAATCCTTCCGTACCAGATGGTATTGCCAGAACAAGTGCCGAAATGAGTCTCCTCTTGAGCACTTGGAAACTCTTCTCGCATTCCTCGCTCCATACGAATTTTGTATCTTTTTGAGTCAGCTGATTTAATGGAGTAGCGATTCATGAAAATCCTTCCACGAATCTCCGATAATAACCAGCTAAGCCCAGAAAGCTATGCACTTCGGTCACCGACTTCGGTTGCTCCTAACTTTGTACTGCTTCAATCTTCACCGGGTCAATAGATACTCCATGTTTTGACACCACATGCCCAAGGAATGCTACTTCCTCAAGCCAGAACTCACATTTCTTTAGATTGGCATAAAGCTTGTTTTCACGAAGCCTTTCAAGTATAAGCTTCAAATGGTGCTCATGATCTTCACGGCTTTTGGAATAGATGAGGATGTCATTAATAAAGACAACAACAAACTGATCCAAATATTCCTTGAATACACGGTTCATCATATCCATGAAAGCAGCAGGAGCATTAGTCAATCCAAAAGACATGACTAAGAATTCATAATGCCCGTACCGAGTTCTGAAGGCAGTCTTTGGAATATCCTCAGTTTTAATCTTCAATTGATGATATCCAGAACGAAGATCGATCTTTGAAAAGAATTGTGCTCCTTGCAACAGGTCGAACAGGTCATCAATGCGAGGTAGCAGATACCTATTCTTGATGGTGACATGGTTCAATTCTCGGTAGTCAATACAAAGTCGCATACTCTCGTCTTTCTTCTTTACGAATAAAACAGGAGCACCCCAAGGAGATGTACTAGGACGAATGAAACCGATGTCTAATAACTCCTGTAGTTGGACTTTTAAATCCTGAAGTTCACTCCACGGTTCAGGAAGGGAGGTCGGCCTCCCCCGTTATTGAAGTTCTTCGTCTGATTGTCGAACCTGTTGTTATTATTGTTTGATTTCGGATAATTGCTCATGTCTAGATACTTCGGCTTCTCCACTGTATTCGGCTCCAGACTGCTCATTGATTCCTTAACTGTTATGAATCCTTCTACCCTATCGAATGCTTCGAACAAGTCCTTCGGATGGTTAAACATCAAATCCTTCACTAACTTCTAAAGCCGTTGACCGTTTTCGCCTTACTAGTCACCATTATACCAACCTAACTCCTGAGTAATTGAAAACTATATGGCACTAAAATTCCCTCCTTCTAAAGCCAATTTAACGCCAAGATTCGTCCACACGTCTTAATCACCAAAAATGCGTCCAATCCTGCAAAGAAACGAAATCACACGTGAAGCTTGACCGCTTAGGCTGTCAGGGGATAACTCCGGTGTGAGAATAAATACATGCTGAATAAGGTTTAACAATGGAGGCTTTATGCAATATTGCTGTAAATAAAGTTGTATGTACTTGAGAACCAATGTATAACCTTGTATTTATAGTGATCACACCACCTTCTCCAAATCCTTCCCCGTATCAAATTCCTCAGTAAGTGGGTACCTCAATGAGATTGACCACAATCTCCTAAAGGAAAGAAAGTCGAATCATATCCTGACACTTTTCTTAAGAGTTGAAATTTAAATACAATTAGAAATCTTAAATTCCTTAAAATACTTAATTGCCCAAACGAGGAAAAATTCTTCCATGTGAATTATGACCCACCGTATGATCCAGACCCAAATATTCATGCCACAACAATATGCATTGGATAATGATCATATGGTGATTAATAAGATTATGTCATCAATTTACCTGCGGGCAAGGATGAGGCGTAGTTTGAATCCAATCCAATTATCTTTCACATAATTTAAAGGCGTATAAAAAGCTAGGGGCAAAGGTGCAAAAATGCCCCTAATGTTTACACGGATATCTCACTTCCACCTTAAACTAATTTTTTTTCCAAAAGTACCATTAACGTTACACATTTAGGCCAACCGTGCCCTTGTCCGTAACGAAAATGCCACATAGACTAACTCTGTTAATACGTGGATAATTTTTGCTGACGTGGCAACATTTGCTGACGTGTGCAAAATAGAAATCTATATTTACATCATTTAATCAAAATACTTCAATTAATCGAAACAAAAAAAATACTAAAATTCAAAATAAAAAAAGCATAACATATTTATAATTTTTTTATTAAAAAAATGAAGCTTTTTTTAATAAAAAATTTTAAAAAATACAGTATTATTTTTTTTAATAAAAATAAAAAAAAATAGTTTTTTTAATAAAATAAAATTTTTAAAAAATGTAGTTTTTTTTAATTAAAATAAAAAAACACAGTTTTTTTAATAAAAATAAAAAAAAACGCAGCTTTTTTTAATTTTTATTATAAAAAAATTCAATTTTTTAAAATAAAAATAATTATTTATATAAAAAACACAGTTTTATTTTTTGTTATAAAAATTATAAAAAACAATTTTTTTAAATAAAATATTTTTTTTAAAAAAAATATTGTTGGTTATTAGTATAAAATGACACAATAAAGAGTTTCATTTGTCATTTTTTTAATTTTACAAGAAGGGTACTCTTTTTATTGATATTAGTATAAAAGCACACAATTTGAATTAAAAATGACACAAATTTTTTTTAAAATTTTTATTTTATTAAAAACACTGTATTTTTATTTTATAACAAAAAATAAAACTGCATTTTTTTATTATTATAAATAATTATTTTTATTAAAAAAAAATTGCGTATTATTTTTTTTAATAAAAATAAAAAAACTGCGTTTTTTAAAAATTTTATTTTATTAAAAAAACTATTTTTTATTTTTATTAAAAAAAATAAAACAGCGTTTTTTTTAAATTTTTATTAAAAAAAGCTGCGTTTTTTTAATAAAAATAAAAAAAAATAAATTTTCTAAATATGTTATGCTTTTTTTATTTTGAATTTTAGTATTTTTTATTTCTATTAATTTAAGTATTTTGATTAAATGATGTAAATGTAGTTTTATGTTCTGCACATGTCAGCAAATGTTGCCACGTCAGCAAAAATTGTCCACGTATTAACAGAGTTAGTCTATATGGCATTTTCGTTAAGAACAGGGCACGGTTGACCTAAATGTGTAACATTAAGGGTACTTTTGGAAGAAAAAAAATTAGTTTAGAGTGGAATCCGTGTAAATATCAGGGGCATTTTTGCACCTTTGCCCTAAAAAGCTAGTGCTACATATACTAAAGACTTGCGTGTAAATACTAGTATGGTATATAGTACTATCATCAACAGGTGTGGATCCAAAAAAAAAATTCTAATAGGAGCTAATTTTTCTTGTTGAAGTTAAATAAAGAAAATTTGAACTAATCATAATATTAATTAATTATAATAATATTTACAAAGTGCAATAAATATTCATACTCTAAACTAAAAAAAATTAAATATAAAATATTTAGACACAATTTAGAAGACAAAAGTAGTATGAATTTACATTTGTCTGTACTTGTTAAATTTATTCATTTACATTTTTGTCCATATCCTAATACCTAAAATAAAAAAATCCAACAGGAGCCTATGATGCCGCTTAATGCATCCGCCTGAATTCATCAGTAATTTATTATAGAGGAACTTCAAAAGAATGGATTAACAAAATTGTGTACTTATGCACAAGAAGTATAACCCAAATACAGAATCCCATCATCTTCCAAAAAATTAAAAAACAAACTGCTATATCTCCTACAAACCTTACACACTAGTATGCTATATACTACTATCATCTTTATAGTAATTTACTATAGAGGAACTTCAAAAGAAGGGATTAACAAAATTGTGAACTTCTGTACAATATGTACACCCCAAACTAGAGCTGTAAACGAATCGAGCCAAACTTTGTACTCGAACTCGAACACTTTTAGTCGAACTCGAACTCGAACATGTTCGAGTAACTTGATAGAACCAACAACTATGTACGAGTTCGGATCGTTTGGTGTTCGTGAACATGATCGAGTTCGCAAACAAGTCGAACACAAGCTTGTTCGCGAACACCAAGTTTGTTTGCGAACACCAAGCTTGTTCGCGAACACAAGCTTGTTCGCGAACACCAAATTTGTTCGCGAACACCAAACTTGTTCGTGAACACTAAACTTGTTCCCGAACACAAGCTTGTTCGCGAACACTTAACTTGTTCCCGAACACAAACTTGTTCACTAACACCAAACTTATTCACGAACAAAAACTTGTTCACAAACATAAACTTAGAACTCTGAACAAAAAACAGTTAAATAAATACAAAAAGTGTCTTCTCTAAGAGTCTAAGTAATTCAATAAAAAATTTGATCAAATATTGTAATCATCATTTTTATAATAGAATATAATCATATAAATATAATATATATCATATTATATTATTATCATATTATCATTGATATATAAGTCTTATATCACACTATATAAGACTTATTTAGGAATAATATATATATACTAGCAACAGTCCCGTGCCTCCGGCACTATTGACGTTGGGATTTATTCTAAATTTTGGACGACTCATATGATTTATTGAGTGAGCGAAAAATTTAAAATCATTTGTATTTTATTAGATAGATGGATGGTGGAATTTATCCCAAACTTTGGACGTCCTAGATGATTTATTGAGTGAGCGAAAAATTCAAAATCATTTGTATTTTATTAGATATAATTAGATATATAGAATTAGATAGATTGTATTTTATTAGATAGATGGATGGTGAGATTTATCCCAAATTTTGGACGACCCAGATGATTTATTGAATGAGCGGAAAATTCAAAATCATTTGTATTTTATTAGATATATATATATATATATATATATATATATATATATATATATATATATATATATATATATATAAAACAGATCAGGTCCGGACTCCCGTACGGGAGTAAAATCCGGACCTTTTTTTTTTTTTGCTTTTTTTTTGGAACAACTAAAAAAAATAAAATAAAATTATGGAACTGAAATTTTTCAATAATACAGTGTTTTGGGTGTGTTTTTAATACCTACACCAACCAATGTATGTACAGTCTGCCCAGACTGTACAGACATGTTTTGTTATAGGCATCCAAATCACGCCCAAAACACTGTATAATGTAAAAATTCCAATTCCATAAAAAAAAACAGCAAAAAAAAAGTCCGAATTTTAACAAAATCCGGGAGTCCGGACCTGATCCGGACTCTATATATATATATATCATATATATAATATAATAAATTAGTAGTAATGGATTAGTGGTTAATATTATTATTTATTACATAATTAGTCTAGAATAAATAAATAATACTCCATCTATTTCATAAAAATAGTCTTATTTAAGATTTTTTATAAAGAAAATATGAAATTGTAAAATTTTAAGATTTAAAATAATGTGAATTTAGTTGATTTATATTAATTTAATATCTAATAGACTAATATTGTTAACCTTGAAAATTTAGAATGTATTAATACCAAATACTTCTGAAATATAAATAATAAGATCAACTGATCAAATATGAATTTTCAAAGTCGATAGAAAATATTTTTAATTCAAAAGGGATGTGATAATTAACTTTTGAGTACAATAAATTTTGAGAATTACTTTATAAAAAGTTTTTAATTTTCATAATTATATTGTTTAAAAGCAAATAAATTAACTACGATTCTATGATCAAAGGCTTAAAAGTCAAAGCTATGTAGAAACTTTTTTAAATTTTTTTTAAAACATTTTTTCTTATTCTAATTTAAATTATTAACTCATTTAAATTTCATGCCGACGGTACTGTGACATATTGTTTAATTGGATTATTAAACACTACTTTTTACCCTTAATACGATTACTTAATTGCATAGTTAATAAATCAAAGTTAGTCAATCACTCTCTCACTACATGTCTCACATATACACCGTAAGTTTGTAACAATAATTTTTTAAAAAAAATTGGTAAAATTAAGTTTGCACTTTTAATTACATAATTGATAATTGATGTAATATACAATAGTAATTGTACAATGATTATTACTCTATTACTGAAGTCTCGATACATTGATGACTTGATTTCTATATTCTCTATCTCAATTTGACAATTTCAATAACTCATGTAAATATGTAAGAATTGTATCATTTTTTAATTAATATCAAATTGTCATTGCAGGATGATTAATGACTTTATTTTTGTGTTTTATGACATGGGTTATAATTTATTAAATTATTAGGGATGTAAATTATAGTGATCCGACAATCATTGCTAAATTTTTTATGAAAATATTAAAATTATTTTAATTAAATTAGAATTTAGAGGTGAAGAAATATACGTTATTATTTATTAATTATTTAATAAAAATGTTTACTTATAATCAATTATTAAAAAAACAAAAATGATGTTTCTGTAATAAAAAAAATTACTATAAATTTAACAATTATTGATAAGACAAATTTTAGAATTTAATATGAAATAACCAATTAGTTATATTCAGAATTTTAGAAACAATTTAAACATGCAAGAAATCGAACTTCTTAAACCGATCTCGAATTTATCAAACCGAACTCGAACTGTTCGCGAACAAAGTCAAACCGAACCACACAGTTCGCGAACATGTTCGATCGAGCAATCAAACGTAACACTATGTACGAACTCGACTCGACTCGACTAGACTAGGAGAGCAACTCGAACCGAACCAAACCGATCCCGAATTCGAACCGATCCGAACCGGTTCACAAACAGTTCGGTTCGTTTGCATCTCTATCCAAAACACATAATTCATTATCTCCCAAAAAATTAATAAAAAAACAAATAAAAAAACTACTATATCTCCTGCAAACCATAAGAAATTTCATGAGTGGATGACGGGCAATCTCTTTTGTAAAGATGTTGAATTTTTCGTTGCGATCTAACATACTGATTCTCACATATTTAGGGCCAACTCCAAAAGCCATTTTGTTCAAACTTATTTTTCAAATCATTTTTCTAATCCGCACTTTAGTTGTGCAGACTATATAGATTTGGGTTGGATTTTTCATTTGTTTAGTCAACAGAACTAAATTGCGTAGTCTGAGAGCATTTTGATTATTTTTGAAATTCACAGTTTAATTTTACTAATTTTATATATTAAAGTGCGGATAAGATATTATTTTCATGTAACATCGTTAGATGTCCCACAACATTAAATTTAGAAAGTTTGTTATAAATAGATTGCCAATTATATGTCCCCTAACAATGAAATCCATATCAAAACAAGTCAATTCTTTTCTGATTACTCATATTCTGAAGTACCCCAAAACTATAACTGAAAGGCAAAATCATTTAAATTTCCTTCCTCCAAACACATCTTTTTCAGCTTCAATGGATTATTCTTCCAACTACACACCGTACTCTCCCTCCAATTGGGATTACGTCAATCTATTCCTTTTCCGTCCAATTCTCGCCATCGTATTCGTACTCTCTCTACTTCTCCTTGGTCTCTCTCCTTTTCTCTCTCTATACGTACTTATATATATATATATATATATATATATTTATTTATACACACATGATCTAGGCTCCTAAAATTATGCTAATTAGGGTTTTTTGTTTTTCTAATGTGATGCAGGTTGGTTTTTGGCGTGGAAGCTAGTATTGGTACATGTACCACTGGTTCAAGAAATTTTCGGTCTCCGTAAAAAGGCCATCAAACCTAAACCCCCAACTCGCCGCCGTCTCACCAAATTCTACAACAGTTTGAATGCCAAAGACTGGTAATATCTGTTTCCTTCAAGTATCCTTTTTTTTCAATTGTTTTTGTGCCCAATATTTAGAATTGGAATATAGATAGATTTTTGAATTCTGTTGTTAAAATTTTGAGGTCCCTTTGGGAACCTGATTTGATTGTTTGGAATTGGAAGTCCCAATTCCAATACTGTTAAATTAAGCTTGGATGATTGTTTGGTATTTTAATTTGTTTGGGTAAATTTGATCCCACTATAATTAATTTACTTGATTTTACTATTAAGGCATTAAAATGTTTGATATCTCATTTTCAGTTGTCTTACTTTATGCTAATTAGGCTTATTTTAAAATGATTTATAAGTTAAAATTTAAAATGACTTATAACTCATAATAAGGTGCGACTTATAACTAAAAATGTTTGGCACTACTTTGAGTTATTAATTAGAAATTAAGTTAAAACAATTTGTGAGTGTTTGGGTGATAATGACGTATAAGTCAAAATAAATTCTAGAGATTACTAGAAAGGACGTTAATAAAAACAACAACAAATTGATTCAATATTCCTTCATAAGAATCACCATTGCAACATTAGTAAAACATTATTGTGAACCATTAAATTACTAAGGTAGGTCCAAGACATATAAACAAATAAAAATAAAAAAGTCTACACCAAATTTTAAAATTTCAGTCAATTAACAGATAGAGCTTGAAAACACTTTAAAGAATCATTTGGAGCAAGTGCACTGGCAAAGTGTTATCTTGATGCATAATGTTACCAACTGCACATAATTTTGACTCTTCAAGCAATTGCTAATAGAGCTTGAGGGAGAGAAGGGGAGGAATGCGAGGGAGGGAGAGAGGGAAAATAGTGACGGGGAGAGATGGAGAGAGGGAGGGAGATATAAAGAGAGGTTATATATAAGCCGTGAAAAAGATGGAGGGTAAAATAGTCATTGCATTTGGTCGAACCAACTTATTTAGAATGACTTATAAGTCATTTTTGATAAGTAAGAAATTGTTAATTCCCAAAATAACTTATAAGCTAGAAATTAAGTCACAGAAGAACACCCAAATAGTAAAAAACAACTTATAAGTTGACCAACTTATTGTGTGTAGTTTCTGTTTATGGGTGGAGTGCCAGTTTTTAAGGGTAAGACTCAAGAAAGAAACTTCGACAATTCTAGCTTGTTGAAGTTCCCTTTATCTCTCCTGCAACTCGATGTTAAAAACTTTCAGTCTCATTTAATGTTGATGATGTTTTATTAGTTCATTAGTTGTGGTCCCAGTAAAGGAATTGCTGAAAATTTCCTTGAAGAGTTTATATAGATATACATTACATACATATATACACATGTATATTTTGAACGATCCAAATTGAATCGCAATAACAAAGGACTTTATTCCCCATCTTTTATTCCCTATCCATCTTGTGAATTAACTTGGGTTATAAGTTTGGTTCTGGACCGTATCTTTTGGTGTAATTGGTTGGTGACCACAACCACCCTAAGGCTTATATATATGTTTACATTCAAAATTCAAGACAATTATAGGGTGGATGATCTCTTGGAGTTATATTTTATATTCTTGTTGGGGTAGGAACATACACTTGGTTTAGTAGATCCTCACGATACTAGTTGTGTGAGGTTTTCGGTTTGTTTTTATAATGAGATCTTACAAGGTCAGGGTGGGTGTTTTATATGGAAAAATTTGGCATGTGGGATTGTCGAGAAAGATGGCCTTTTTTTAATTTAATCTTAGACGGCTGCTTTGGGAGCTAATTTGATGTCAGTTTCCTTATGGCAAAGGTTTAAGCATTTGGGTAATCGATACTATATGTGGAGGAAGGGTTGGGAATCAGTTGACCATTTGCTTTTGCATTGGAAGTTTGTCAGAGAACTTTGTTCAATATCTTTATGTTTTTTGGTGTTCCTTGAGTGAAGCCACGATAGGATCAAGCATTGTTATAGGCCTAGATGGGAGTATGGGTTCTGAAGAATAGTCGAAGGTGCTCATTGCTTGTGTTGGGAATAATGGAGAGAGGATATTGTGAAGAGAAGGAGCGTTCAATTTTTCATAATAACTATTTTTTCCAAGCCTCCTCTTTTGTTTTTTTGGCTCCATAAGTCTTATCTGGGCTTGATATATTTTTTTGTCAATTTTGTTGTAGAGTTATGCCTGTTAGCTTGAGATGGCTTTTTGTCGTCAAGGCTAACAATTTTCTAAAAGATGCCCTAGTTGGGCACCTTGGCAGAGGTCGCTGCCCAACGAATTGATTAGGCTGAAATCGACTAAAGAAATGCTTGAGCTTTTTTATTTTGTTTATATATATATATTATTTCTTTTGCTTTTTATGTGATGTTTTAAGGTAAATAAATAAGATTAAATTAAAACTTAAAAACAAGCCAACCAAGTTCTCACCATCTTCCTCTTTTTCATAGAGAGAACTATGAGACTAAGAGAAAGACAACGCAAATGAATTGAGGAAGAGAGGGATTGAAAGACGATGCCAATTGGTTTAAGGAAACATGCGATTGGCGTCAGTGGAGATGGGACAACGAGGATGCCAATTGTCCCAGTAAGGGACTCGTGGAGTCGCTAGTCGAAGGGAGGTGACTAGGTTTTGCTATGGGTTCGTGAAAAGTGACAAGTTGGTGCATCTTTGTCCTTGGCTGCCTAGAGTCATTGAGTTGAAGGGTAAGGGACTAGGGTTTTCTATGGATGTCGGTGTCTACTCTTATTTCTATCATAATTTCTTTTTTCCTTGACAACTATTCTTCATTTCTTTAAACAATGTGACAGAACACTGTACATGTGATAATAGATGACCCAAATGCACACGTGATGTGAGAATGGAAAAGGAAAGTGGATAAATTTTTGAAAAACGGCAATAAGTATGATTTACATAAAAAAGATGTGAAACATAAAGATAAATAAATAAACTTCCTAGGAAAATACCTTGGCAAGCCTGTGCTGCCTAGCTAGCTATGAACCACAAACACCTCCCAAAGATCAATGAGTCAGTATTGGGGGCGTCTCGAACATAGTTTTTATGGCGTAGCCTTGGCGTCCTGGTGATGAAAAGAAGGCCATGTCGTGCATCGACTTGAGGCAAGGCTATCAAGGCGTGCGCCTTCGCGGATTTAGCCCAACTTTTTATTTTTTACCGATAACCGATGGGTCTTCTACTTACCCAACAACCATCACGATGAAGTTTAAAGCCCTAAACTCGACATCAACTCCTCTCAGTCCTCTGCCTTCATGACATCGACTCCTCTTCCTTCACGACATCGACATCGCGTCTCGCCGACTCCTCTTCCTCACGACTTCGCGACTCCTTTCCTTGGTTCCTCTTCGACTTTGCCTCCCCAATTGAGCCTCCCTCAGTCGCACCTGCCCCAATTGCGAACCTCCCCCAGTCGAGCCTCCCTTAGGTTTGTTTTCTCTCCTCTCTCTCACATGCGAAATATGTTGTTTTGTTGGGTATCTTCCTTCTCCCTTACTGCTATGTTGGGTATTTTGTTTGTGATATGTTGGGTTACTTGGGTATTCTTACTGGTTTAGTCAGTTAGTCTTCTTATGTAATATGTTGGGTACTTTTAGACTCTGTATAAGATTAAATAATATTGTTTTGGACATGGGTATTGTTTTTAACTATTAAAATTTGCAAACTTTACGCAATATGAACTTTACATAATATGTTGTTTTAGATAGTGAGTATTTTTTTGGATAGTGGGTAGTGTTTAACTACTAAAATATATTGTTTTGTACAATGGGTACTAAATAATTATTTCTCAATCTTTTTGAAACTGAGACATATATCTACATGTGTGTTTTTTTTAACTTAGGTGGTTACATTTTGGACATGAGGTTAAGTCCTATGCGAATACATACATTGATAATCATTATTGTGGACTAAAAAGATATGTAACAGATGTTTTGGACAGTGGGCGATGGTTATTGTTTGTATAATTAATTAATTATGGAGTATGGACCAAAAGTAATACATTCAATGATTCAAAAGTAAAAACAAAAGTAGGTAATATTTTGATGAATGGTTTGTTATTTGGATCAATTTTGTCTTATATTTTTTATTTGATTGTATTGTGTAGAAAGTAAATTGGCGGAAAGTTCGGGGGCCGATAGTTATGATTCAACTAAGGACCCTAAAAGAAAAGCTAAATCGAACGATTCGGGTTGGAAGTATGGATATTGGCCAGATATAAGTAATAAGAATATCGTGCAATGTATACTTTGCGGGAATAAATGTCATTCGGGCATCAAGAGGCTCAAGCAACATCTAGCTGAAAATTTTGGAGATGTAGCGAAGTGCCCTTAAACATCAACATTTATGAGGGAGATGCAAGCGACTTTGAATAGTTAAAAGAGGAACAAGCCAATTGAGTTAGATGATGATGATGATGATGATGATGATGTAGAAGTGCAATAAGATCATCTGCTCCTCTAAGCATGACTTCCAATGCTTCCTCTAACACTATCCCAAGTTCTGGACCGCTTCCAAAAGGAAAAAGTTGCTTTTCAATTCCAAAAGTCACAATCAAAAGTTCCGACAAAGACGGTTTAAGCACTTCTAAGGAAGACTCCTGAAGTTGTAAATGAGAGGCATAGCAAGCGTTTGAGCCAAACGATTATTGAAAATTGTTTGAGGACACCGGAGGAAAAGGAGAGAGTCCATATGCACATTGCAACTTTTTCTATGTGTGGCATACCATTCAATGCTGCAAATGTAAGGAGCTTCGAGGTAATGATTGAGTCCATAAGGCAATACAGGCCGAGTTTGAAGCCTTTACGTATCAAAGTTGAGGGTTCCTTTTCTTGAGAAGGCAAAGAAGCAAACCGATGAGTTAAAGGTGAAACATGAAGTGTCTTGGAAGCGATATGGTTGCAGACTCATGTCGGATCGTCGGATCGTTGGACATATTGAAGGGGAAGACACTTGTTGAATTTCTTGTTAATAGTCCGGAGGGGACTTTCTTCATGGGTTCTATTGATGCCTTTAGTCAGTCTCAAGATGCTACAATGTTGGCAATTCTCCTTGATAGTAAAATTGAGGAAATTGACCCCGAGTATGTTGTTCAGGTGGTCACGGACAATGCCCCTAATTACAAGGCAGCGAGACATATACTAATGGAGAGGATACCTACATTGTTTTGGACACCTTGGTCGTCATCTTGATGCGATGAGGGAAAAACAAATGGGAGGGATCTTGTGAGATTTGGAGTTACTAGATTTGCTACAACTTTTCTCACCTTGCAAAGTTTGTACAAGCATAGAGATGTATTGAGGCATTTGTTCATAAGCGAGGATTGGACAAAATCTAAGTTGTTGGCTACTGAAGCGGGGAAGAAAGTATGTGATATTGTAATTTTAGCTACATTTTGGCATATCATGTTGAGGATTGCATTATGGCGTCACAACCACTTCTTGTAGCCTTGAGGATTGTTGATGGTGATGGGAAGTGACTTGATATATGTGCAATACAATCAAAAGATCGTTTCAAGGTTCCAAAAGAGGCGTGAACTTGGATTTTTTTTGATCCTTTTGCTATTAATTACTTTGAATGGGGTAATGAATGGATCGATAATGAGACTGATGTTGTTCATCCTGGGGAGGATCTTATATGGAATGATGTGGATTGAGCAACCGGTGTATCCAACACACTTGAGGGTCGCAATCCTTCAAGGAGGGCTCGTGCTAATACTAGTGATAATGTCATTACGTACTCTCAACGTGGTGGTGGTTCAACTTCAAGGGAATCAAGGTTGATAGATTCTGACTCTAATGATGAAATTGATAAAGAAGAGAGAATTCCAAATGACGATAAAGATGTGGAGGATGATTTTGGAAAGACCACCCATGTCTTTGAATGAGATTAGTTCACGTGGAGGAGATGGAGATGACTTTGTTCTTGATGAGTTTGCTTGAACAATGTTTAGAGAATAGTGTAGAGAGTCTAGACATTATTTTGGCTTGCTATGTGGTGTTTTATTAGTTATTAGACTAGTAATATGTGATGGTTGGTTGCTACTTTATTTTCTATGTGGTGTTTGTTGAATTCTTCATTTCTTATCAAGTGTTTTATTTTTGAATTGTTATTACTAAATATTTACATAAGTGTGCTTTTAATGTTATTCTATAGTATTATGTTTTGGGTTTTAATGTAAATGAAATTTTATTGGCAGTATACTTGTTAAGTAAAATAAATAATATATAAATTGCACATTGTAAATGACTTGTCGCCATACGGACGACATGGCGGTCGCCTAGGCGTCTTGACAGTCGGCTACCGTTATGACTCGTCGTGGCGTTGTGACAGCTATGATCCCGGACACGAACACAACATGGACATGTATCCGAAACATGTCCCAACAATTAGTTTTTAATATTTATATTTAGGACATGTAAGGACACGAGGGTACATGTTTTGCAAATTCGGGACATGCTTTACCGGTATATTAAGATACATTTGAGGTCAGAAATGTAAAAGTAAGGGATTTCAATGTAATCTCTAATGTTAATTAGGGTATCCAATGAAAGAAGATAAAAGTGATGGACTGGAATAGAATAATTTCTTTAATTATTATAATCGGTAGGAAGATCTTTTTATTACACGAAGGAATTATTATTCTCTCATTCGAAGTTCAAACACGGGCACACCGCATGAAGAGGAGGTAGAAAATACATACAAAAGGGTTTTGATCCATTCGACCCTCTCATTGATCGTGTCTCATCGCTGGTCTCTCAACTCTCATCGTGTCGTATCCATGTCTCAAGTCCGTATTGGTGCCTCATAGCCGCCTAGGTCTGCCTAGCGGCTTTAGAACATTACTCGTAGGGTTCGTGTGGCTGTTTTCTTTGTTTTTTGTATACTCTGCGAGTACGGTGATGGCATCCCCTTTGATGCCCTTTCATATACATGATTAGTTATCATAAAAATAAAAATGATAGCTTTCTCTCCATTGCAAGTTTTCAACATCTAGTCATACAATGGTAAGATATTTATAAACAGATATCGGCATTAAGAAATTCTAAGATTATGCAATATCTAAATTCGTTGATTTCCAGCACAAAACAAGTACTGGCTATCCTCCATGCACTCGTCCCTTCTCTTAAGCCACATGTCAAATAATCGAAAAGCTAAAAATCTGAATCTAAGAAAAGATTTTCCTAAATAATACCTTAGTATTTATGTATCCTGTCTTCCTTATCAAAGCATGACATAGTTTTCAGTATAAAAGTTGCTCAAGACCCCTGAAATTTATCAAGAATTTTGCACAATTTTTCCCATTTCAAAACTCACCAGCCAAGTTGTTTGTACGTAAGAAATGTCAAGCCAAGTAGTTGTTTGCATGTATGATGTATCAAGACAAGTTGTTTGTATGTATGATGTATCAAGCCAATACTAGAGACTCTCAAGCTAACTTTGCCATGCTGATATTGTTTGTTTGCATATAAGTATGACACATGTATATGTATATTGTGATGTTGAATTTTTTGTTTACATAAATAGGACACATGTATATGTATAATACATCACTTTTGTTAAAGAAATTACTAGAGCAACATAAACAGTGAGTGAGAGAGTGTGTGTGTTCATGGATACTAGAGAGGGCACAATCAGTGTATTAATGCTACCATGGTTAGCCCATGGTCACATATCTCCCTTTTAGAGCTAGCAGCAGAACTTTCAAAGAGACGGGTCAATGTCTTTCTGTTCTTCACCTATCATCCTTAATTCTATCAAGAAAAGAACTTCTACGACAGACTCCATTTACATACACCTAGTAGAACTTCAGCTTCCATCTTCATCTGATCTTCCTCCCCGCTACCACACTACAAATGGCCTCCCGCCTTATCTCATGCCTACACTCAAATAAGCCTTCAAGACGTCGAGATTTATTAATGTACGACTTCTGTCAGCCATGGGCTGCAGAGATTGCTTCATCTCAGAATATTCCATCCATTCATTTCAGAACTTCTGCAGTAGTGACCGCTTGTTTAAGAGTTCATCTTTTCAAAAGCCCTGGTGAAAAATTCCCATTTGCAGATATTTATGATAATGGTAACAATATGTGTGAACCTTCAGCAGATCAAGTCAAGGACAGAGACCGTTTTTCTGCATCTTTGAAACGATCTTGTAATATTGTTTTGATTAAAAGTTTTAGAGACCTTGAAGGAAAATATACTGATTATCTTTCCATAGTAGCTAAGAAAACCATAATCCCCGTCGGTCCGCTTGTCCGAGATCCCATTAAAGATCACAATGATACACATACAGGGAATATCATACGTTGGCTTGAGAAAAGAGACAAGTCTTCGGTGGTGTTTGTGACCCAGATTTTGAGCACTGGTTGTAGCGACAATATCTCAAATCAACAGTGGGGTCTGTTTGGCACCTCCGCAAAAAGAATGATTCATTGGGATCAACATGAGAGTCGAACTACATTGATATGGGTGCAATAAATACAAAGAGGATAGTGAAGGTGAGAAGCCGCTCGGAGACTATTCTGTGCTGTGAATAATCCAGAATTGGTTCCACCACGGCCGCCATTGCGACCACCTCCACGACACAACGCACTTTCAATCAGTATCGAAAGGAGGTGACCAAGCCTTCTTCTAGAACTGCTAGGAAGAACACATTAGATGGATGGATAAAGCTTGACATGGATGGCTCCTCGGTTGAGAGCTCCGTGACTGGTTCAAGGAGAACAACCTTTGAAGATGTCGATTCGCGAGGGTTGTCCCAAGAAGCGGAAGCGTCAGCTAAGTGCAGACATGGGGCGTGAGGAGTCCTTGGACTTTCTCGTGGAAAGAGGAGCATTAAAATTACTGAGTTTTATGAACACTAACAAAGCTTTATCAATAAAGCGAGTTCTTTCATCAATAAAGAAAGGATTGGAGATTTGTTTCGTAAAAGCACCTTCTTCCTTTCCATGTTTCTATCCTTACTCGCAGAGACGACCCTCAATGGACGCTCTACTCCAACAACCATAACGGTCGAATTGGGCAGGCCCCTGCGCTGGAACTCAGAGTCATTGTGGATGGAGTTCTGTTATGGAGAGCATGAAGTTTGGTGTGCCAATTATTGCCATGGCCATTCATTTTGATCAGCCTCTCAATGCTCGGCTGGTGGTGGTCCTGGTGGAGGTTGGTGTGGGCATGGAGGTTGTGAGAGGCGACAAATGGGAGGTTTAACAGAAAAGAGATTGCGGGGGTGATAAGAAAGGTTGTGGTGGAAAAAATTGGGGAGGTTGTGAGGATGAAAACAAGGGAAATGAGTGAGAGAATGAGAGAGAAAGGAGAGAGATAGGTAGGGTGGTGGAGGAGCTAATACAGATTTGCAGGAAGAAAGAATAGTTTCTTTTCTATGATTATGTAACATGTTTCTTAAGTTATATTTGGAAAAAAAAATGTAATACTTTTTGACACACAGATATATACATACATATATATTATCATATATACTTGCAGGTTATATTGACACTTGAAAGGCTACAAGGCCATATAATTATTTTTTGAATTTCAAAGTAATAAATTGTTGTTGATCCATGAGAAATTTGTGTAGAGAAGTGCGTAAACATCCTTAACTAATTTATATGGCCTTGTTGGCTGCCCCTGGGCAATGTTTGTTGCCATGAGCTTAAGTCTAATAACAAATTTAACAATTCGAAGATACATGCTTAGGTGAAAAGAGTACTAATGGACAACAAAACAGCTCCGTTGATTATGTCAGGGAAAAGTTTGGAGAAATGCCATAGTTCTGTGAGCGTATGATTGTTAAATGATAAGTTGTAAATATTTGAAGCATGCATATTTCTTCTGAGCATAGGCGGATCCAGCAAGGGGCGGGGGGGGGGGGGGGGAAGGGGGGGGGGGGGAAGGGGGGGGGCAAGTGCCCAGCGTTGCCTTTTGATATTTTTTTACAAGTATAGTGTTAATATGGTAAAGTGATGCTCCCCTTAAGAAAAAAATATTAGGTCACTTATCAACAATTAGATATATCTAATATACGTTACGTTAAAAAAAGGATTTTTCTATTTGAATTTTTCCTAATTTACAGGGTTAAGGTTATATCATTAAACTTACCTCTATTTTTTTTTATTAATTATCTATGAGTAGTTAATTGTTTAGTTTTGATTCTTATTTGTTTTTATTCCTTCATACTAATTAGCACATCCGTACATGCTTCTTAATTTTCCAGTATATATTGAAGTTGTCGGTATGTGTATCATTTGATGTTGTATTAAAATCAATAAAGACATCCGTACATGCTTCTTAATTATAAGAGTGCCCTGCATCCGCCCCTGCTTCTGTGTACATATATGTACACAAGTAGTTTAGGTCTTTATAAACTGATCCAATATTTTGCTCCTCTAAGATTAAGCTCTCCCATTTTCTATTTTGAATTTCATTCTTTTTATTATTTATGTCTGCCTATTAGAACAACTTTTCGTGGAAACTTTAGTACTCCCTCCATTCCATAATATAATATAAGACATTTTTAAATTCAAAATTGACATGAGTTTCTTTAATTTTATTCAATATAATGATGAATATTGTGAAGTATTAACAAATACGAATCATTGTAAAAAAATTTGTTCCATAATTTCAATGAATCATCTCAATTTTTGAGTTTGAAAATGTTTTAAATTAACTTTTAAAAGTCAATAATGATCTTATAATTTGGAACATAGGAAGTATAAGGTAAATATTGACTTTTTAAAAGTTAATGTGGAACATTTTCAAATCATTAAAAAAATCATTATAATTACGATTACCATAAACTATCTAAATAAAATGTACTGCTAATTATTAGTATATTATTTTCAAAACATCATGAAAATGTCTTAAATTGAATTTTAAAAAATCGAGCTTATGTTCTGGAACGGAGGGAGTATTATATTAATGATCAAAATCTCGTTGTAGAGTATGTGAGTGATGATTTCATTTGACATTAGAGATTCAAAAATCGTTTCTTTTATTAGTATGTAAATTCCATGTGCAAAATCTACAGAAAACGGGGTATCAATTGTTGGATTCCCTACAAGAAGCAACATTTACAGGTGGACAGGGTTGAAAGAATAAGAACATCGACATGAAGCAACATTTCCAGGTAGACAGGATTGAAGAATGAGAGACGAAGTTTGCTCACAATAGATTTGTTGTGCCAATAGCTTGCATACAACTTTTCGCGTGTATGTGCGCATGATTTCAATTCTGTAAATAATGTTATTTAAATTCAGTTTTGAAATAGTTTGGTGCTCAGGGTGCTTGTTATGATTCTTTTACTACGTTTTTCATTTGATTTCAAATTTATGAGACTTTTAGGACCTTGAGTGGCCCTAACTGATTTGATAGGTAAATTTAGAAAGAAAAATATTTCAATTGCAGAACTTGAGGGAAGAAGGGGGGCAGAAAAAAGGAAGAAAGGAGGTGATGAAGGGGTTTACGGGAGTAGCATCACAAAAGTGTGCTCTCAGTTTTTATTTCAATACTCAACATTATAAATTGGTTACATCATAGGAAATATATAGAGCCTTAGCGGCTTTCAATAGCAGTTATCTAACATGAGCCTAAAGAAGTAAAATGCACTTAATGTAGTAACTGACATTGCTTCCCCCTTCTTTTAGTTCCATGTCCTCATGGATGGAGGTGTTCCCTGCTCCCTCATGCATCCCAGAATGATCATCTGCTATAGTGTTTCTTTTCCATTTTTGTATGTGATGGTGTAGTTGAACCCTAGTAGTTTGCTCAGCTACTTCTGTTGTAAGAGAGGTTAAACATCTGCATCTGCTGCTGTAGGAAGAACTTTAAAGTCTGATGGTCTGTTTTTATGAGGAAATGTATATTCATCAAATAAGCTGACCATCTCTGAACTGCAGTAACAATGGCCATAAGTTCTTTCTCATAAGTTGACATAGCCATACTCCTTGGTCCGAAAGCCTTGCTGAAGTAAGCTAAGGGTCTTCTTGCAAGAGTATTGCTCCAATTCCTGAGTTGCTTGCATCTGTTTCTGCTGTGAATTCTTTATCAAAGCCCAGTAGTACTAGAACCGGGGTTTCAGTCATATTCTTTATCAATTTTTCTCCACTAACTTGATTAATGGTTTGGCAATGGTTCCATATCCCCTTATGAATTTTCTGTAGTATCCAGTTAGGCCAAGAAATACTCTTATCCAGTTGGGGCCAATTGAGCATGCACTCAATCTTTGCTTGATCCACTGCCACTCCTTGTTTGCTGATTACATGGCCCAAATAAACCACTTTAGTTGTTGCAAATTTACATGTGCTCATTTTGGCATAAAGATGGTGCTGTCTTGTGACCTTGAAAATTTCTTGTAAGTGCTCCAAGTGGGATTCTAAATCCTTGGAATAGACTCGAAATATCATCAAAAAAGACTCGTGCAAACTTCCTGAGGTAGGGTTAACACACTTGGTTCATAAGGCATTGGAAAATGGCTGGAGCATTCGTGAACTCATAGTGGCCTCTGTGGGTTCTAAAAGCTGTTTTCTCTCTGTCCTTGGAAGCCATCCTTACTTGATGATAACCTGGCCTTAGGTCCAATTTAGAGAAATACTTTGCCCCTCCTAGCTAATCCAAAAGCTCATCAATTAAAGGGATGGGAAATTTATTTTTGATGGTGAGAGTTTAATTTTCTATAGTCAATGTAGAATCTCCATGATCCATTTTTCTTCTTTACAAGTAATATAGGCGGAGAAAAAGGGGAATAACTGGGCTGGATGATTCCTGCCTCCAGCATTTCTTCAACTTGCCTTTCAACATGAGTATCTATATAGCCTTAAAGAAAAGGGTTGTGAATCATGTTTGAGCTCTATATGATGCTCAATCTGTCTTGAGTGGGGTAGGGTTTTAGGTTCTGGAAATATATCTTGGTATTGATCCAGTAGCATAGTTGTTAAGTTGTCATTTAGGCATCCAATCGCTGATCATGGCCAAGTCGTCTAGTCGACTAGCTAGAGGGATAGAAAGTTGTGCACTCATATGGTTATGTCGTTACCTTGGAAGTCTCGAAGACGCCTTTGGGTGACTTGGATTCTAAGCGGGCAACTTGGTGATGCCGAATATGGTTTGACTCGAAGGCCAATTGGGTTAGAAAAGAAAAAAAAAGACTTAGTGATTTAGATCAATTGATCGATCAAGCCCAAAAAAATCACGATTATGATAGAGAGAGGGTGAGGAAGAGAAGTACCGACTTTGGCGACTCCGACAATTCCGACGACTCCAACGACTGAAGCCATATACCGACTTCTTCTTCTTCTTATTCTCATCTTCTTGTGTTCTTGTCTTCTTCTCTTCATCTAATCTCGGGTCTTACTTTTTTTTCTTCCCTTTTTTGGTTTTCTTCTACTATGCTCTGAGAGTCTGTTGTTCACTATCTGTTCGTGGTTTGTGCATGTTATATTATATACATGGTACATATGTATAAATTATAATAGTATATACTTCATGTATTACTTGGTGTATAAATTATAGTAGTGTATAAATGCTTTGTATATATATGTTCATTATTGCACAAGTATATAAATTACATATATAGTATAATGTATAAATTCGTTTACTATGTTTTGAGAATTGAGATTAATGTATAATTATATACTTAATGTGCTACAGTGCTACTTGACAACTAACTATTGCTTAATGGTTAATGAAATAACATGTTGTAACTTTTGCTTAATGGTTAATGAAATAACATGTTGTCTGCCTAGGGCAGCGGTGCTTAATGTAAAATTGTAAAGAACCTGCCTAATGTGATTAAACCTTAATGTAATAAACAACAACTAATAAAACTTGTTTTCTTAATAAATAAAAAAATTACAGAATGTAACATCTTAATTAAAAAAACTGTATAGGTTAATGCTATGTTTTTTTTCAATGCCATCTATGTTTACTTCTTTTATTATTAAAAATATCTTGTTTGTTTGCGAAATTATATTTTGTAGATAGTTAAATTGCGAAAAGTTCGAGAACGGGGTTCATGATTCAAGTAAGGATCCTAAAAGAAAAGCCAAGTCTAAGGATCCGAGGAAGAAATATGGATTTTGGCTGGAATTGAGCGATAAAAATCTCGTGCAATGCATACTCTGTGGGAAAAGGGTTCATAGAGGAATCAAGAGATTCAAACAACGTCTTACCGGTGAGTATAGGGTTGTGGCTAAATGTCCTCGAACTATACCAGAAATTGCAAATGAGATGCATCAAGCAATAATGAGTAACAAAAGGAACAAACCAATTCAATTTGAGAATAGTAATGAAGTAGAAGAAATTCAGTCATCTAATATTCCAAGCAATGCATCCAATCCTTCTTATGCTTCCTTTGCAACTGTTCCAAGTTCTGGGACTATAGCTAAAGAGATGAAGAGTGTGTTTCAATTCATTAAGCCCAACTACAAACAAAGACAATTGAAACTAATCTTAGGAATTCTCCTGAAGAAGTTGCGGACGAAAGGTATCACGAAAGTCCTTGCCAAACAATTTTGGAGAATCGTCTAAGGACACCAAAAGAGAACTATAGCGTTCACATTCACATTGCCAGCTGATTTTATGAGCATGACATCACATTTAATGCAGCAAATTCAAGAAGTTTTGAGGTGATGATAGAGGCTATCAGGCAATATTGGTTGGGTTTGAAGCCTCTTTTGTATCACGAGTTGAGGGTTCCTCTTTCAGGGAAGGCAAAGACTAAAATAGAGGAACTAAAGAAGAATCACACAACTTCTTGGAAGCATCACGATTGCACTCTTATGTTAGGCGCATGGACAGAAAGAATATGAGACACTTGATAAATTCTCTTGTTAATAGTCCTGCAGGTACTTACGTTATAGACCAGTTGATGCTTCTAGTCAATCTCAGGATGCAAGTATGCTGGTAGAGTTACTTAATGGGAAGATCAAAAGAGATTGGGGTTGAGCATGTTGTGTAAGTAGGGACAGACAATGCCTTCAATTATAAGGCAGCTGGTCATATTTTAATGAAGAGTAGTGAAAGTAGTATGCACACAAGTCAATCATGTTTGATGATAAAGCATATACTTTGTAACAATCTTATTTATTTATTAATAAAAAGTATTAATTTATTAAAGGCTTTTAATTATCTACATGATGCTGTTTTATAATATGTGATAAACCCTGAGATAAACCCTGAGACCCCAAATTTTATGAAATAAAAGTATTTAATTTTTCTATTTTGGTAAAAAGTTAAATTGATAAAAGTTTAAAGTTAGGGGTAATATGTGAATTTTTTTTTGCAAAGTAAGCAAGTTGATATAAAATATTCGTTGTGTCGGTGAATATTCGATTAGTTGGGGAATATTTTTTTGTCAGGGAATATCCGTACGACGGTACAATCATTGGTGGACCCCACAACGGAATTATTGTCGGATTGAGAAAACGACAAAAATATTTTTATGAAAATAATGGCGGAAGTTTTACCGTTATCTGTTAAAACACCCGGTGTTAAAAGTACAGTAATCCGCGTGGTTGCATAGTAGTACACGATATTGATTATTGATGCTTACGTGAGAAGTCACTCAGTTTTGTTTTATTAGTATTATTAATGTAATAAAACAGAAAAACTTTTTATATAAAACAGAATACTTTTATAAAGTTATTCGTTTTATTAGACTATAAATAGAATATATAATATTCTATTATGCATAGTGTTTTGCATAGTAATATCTTTTTATATAAAACAGAATACTTTTATAAAGTTATTTATTTTATTAGACAATAATTAGAATATATTATATTTTATTATGCATAGTGCCTGCATAGTATTTTGCATAGTAAAATCTTTTTATATAAAACAGAATACTTTTATAAAGTTATTTGTTTTATTAGACAATAATTAGAATATATTATATTTTATTATGCATAGTATTGCATAGTGCTTGCATAGTATTTTGCATAGTAAAATCTTTTTATATAAAACAAATACTTTTATAAAGTTATTCGTTTTATTAGATTATAAATGGAATATATTATATTTTATTTAAAAGATTTTGCTTTAAATATGGACCGTCCGATTAAAAGTAAATCAATCTGGACCGTTCATGAATTAGTTATTATGCAGTCCATTCTTCTATAAATAGAAGCTCATTCCTTCATTATTTCTTACGAATTCACTGAAACTCTAGAGAGAGAAACTATAGAGAGAGTTCTTTTTCTATAATCTTGAGCGTATTTCTTTAGAGTTTTAAGAAAGCTTTGAGCATAGTGCAAGTTTTCTTCGAACATATTCTCGCCCTATCAGTTGGAATACTCTTCTTTTACGGTAAGGGATATTATTTGTTGTACTCGTTAGGGGTATTCCTTCTTTCTTATTGGTGAAATTATTTTGTTATTCCATTCTTTATTATTCTGTTGGAATAACCTGTATACGCGGGATACCCTATACTTGGTGAAATTCTTATGTTATTCCATTATTTATTATTCTATTGGAATATCTTGTCTGTGCGTTTACGCATGAACTGGTTCTATTATTTATTATTTTGTTGGAATATCCTGTCGGTGCGTTTACGTATGGCCTGGTTCCATTATTTATTATTCTGTTGGAATATTCTGTCGGTGCGTTTACGCATGACCTGGTTCCATTATTTATTATTCTGTTGGAATAACCTGTCTGTGCGGTCTATCGCATTCCTGGTGATTTCTTTTGTTATTTCATTCTTTATTATACTCAGTTGGTTAAAGTTTTGACTTCTATACTCCATGAAATTAGTGGAATATCCTTGATATTTACGATTCATCCAGTATCTTTTCATGAAAATATTCTTCTGAGCATTCTTGAATGTTACTCTACAAAAACGTATTATGTTGACAATTTGGACATTATTAGTTCCTGGATAAATTAATTCTTGAACTTGTTTTATTGAATTCTTATATCATTGTCATCATCCCATGTTTATATTATGTTAAAAGTCATCTGTGGCCTGTAGTGCATAGATGGACTTGGTATAATTATGACCAGAGATTATTCGGTATAATCATGACCGCAATGTTACAAATGATGTGGAAAAAGTCCTCATTGGCCCGTAGTGCATTGATGGACAGTTTTTGGTATGATTATGGCTATGGATTCTCTTCGGCCAAGGGTGCAAAGATGAATTGTTTATGACATGATCAGGACCATTTATGAAAACACGATTATCTTTGGCCCGTAGTGCATTGATAATTCGTGGTCGTGATACTAATGAATATCCTTGGCTTGTAGTGCAGGGATGATTCGATTATGTGGATTAATTATTGAGCTGAGTATCAGCGATGAAATATTAATTCATGGATGTAATAATAATGAATATCTTTGGCCGTAGTGCATGGATAATTCATGGATGTGATACTAACGAATATCCTTGGCCGTAGTGCATGGATAATTCGATGATGTGGATTATTTATTAAGTTGAGTCTCAGCGATAAAATATTGGTTATACACTTTTAATTTATAGAAGATAGTAGATATCATGCTCTACTTGACTCTTCTAAAATACAGTTGTATGTTTTTGGCTTGAAGTGCAGAGATGAATTATTAATGAATATCTTTGGCCGTAGTGCAAAGATGAATTTATTAGTATGATTATGAATAGGAATTGTGATTTGGTATAACCATGATTTTTGATATTTCAGGTGAAGATAGGTGATGAAAATTATCTTCGTTCTGGGTGCGAAGAGGAATTTAGAATCACAATTATGATTATAAGTTATTCATATGATTGTGGACAAGAATTGTTGATTGATGTTACAAGGATAAAACATTATTGGTGGACTTTTAACATGGAGAAGATAATAGACCTGATGGTCTATTTGACTCTTCTAATGGATTGCTCGTTCTGCTGCAACTATGGTTGAAAACTGTTATCATCTACCATATGTTCTAAATCTCTGATTTATTAATGATGAAGGCTATTGATGGTGTAAATTAGCTTTAGTCATGATATTCTTTACTGGGCTAGTTGTGCTCACCATTTCTACTTCATAATTCCTTTCAGATAATAAGAGTGTTGCCGGGTCGAGTGGGGATAACAGGGGAATAGAACGGTGGTCTCTAATTGTGGAGGTTCTTCCTAAACAGTATAGAAATGTGTGTTGTATTCTATACATTATTTAGTAGTTATATTTGGTGAATCAAATAGGATGAGGCGAACCCAACTTTGGAAGGGTGTTTTGCCACTATCATACAAGATGTCTAATGACATACAACCTCGTGTTCTCATAAGACATGATTGTGCACATCCACTTGCTGATTATATCTACGAGCACTACCTGTATGATCTTGGAGTTTATTTAAAATATATTTTTCACTTGGAGACAACAGAGATATTTATATGTCAAGAGAAAACTCACCATTGGAAGGAAGATGATAGTAATCTTCTTGTTTTTCTTTGGGGACTTTTGGGTCAACTAAGGATAATTCTGTGGACATATGATATCTATCACAACCTAGACGCATGGCCTCCCATGTACGAAGGTTTCCTTGAGCACTTCCCAAATATTTTAATTTCTAAAACAATTTTTGACTATACTTTTATGTAAAGTATCATTATAAGGTTGTGGTCGAGGTACCATGAGAGTTACATACATTTGTATTAAAACTCATAGTTAACTGTGATCGTATTCTATACGACAGCTCAACAGTTGTATAAATGAAGTTGTATTTGAATTTTGTACCATGTTTCTGGCGACTCAAAATAGGTGATGTATACCTAATTTTGGGGGCGTCACAGTTGGTATCAGAGCTTAGGGATATGGTCGTTGGCGGAGATAAGAGTCTAGAACTAGGAGGGGAGAGACGAGTTATATACTTTACTAGTGTGTGACTTACCTAAGCTGAAATTGTTTACTTGATAAGTTGACAAATTATGATATGTCAATTAACCTTTGTTTTGAAGCTATATTCTAGAATGATATCTGAAATACAGGAGATGAGAAATGGGAAAATCATGATAGCAAGGAAATTACCGGGAAGGTACAATCTGAAAAGAAAGAAAGGTATTCTCATCTCTTCGAATATCAGGTACGCACGTAAATTTCGAGGGCGAAATTTTATAAGGAGGGGTGATTGTGAGACCCCGAATTTTATGAAATAAAAGTATTCAATTTTTTTATTTTGGTAAATAGTTAAATTGATAAAAGTTTAAAGTTAAGGGCAATATGTGATTTTTTTTAAAGTAAGCAAGTTGATATAAAATATTCATTGTGTCGGGGAATATTCGATTAGTCGGGGAATATTCTTTTTGTCGGGGAATATCCGTACGACGGTACAATCATTGGTGGACCTCACAACAGAATTATTGTCGGATTGAGAAAACGACAAAAATATTTTCATGAAAATAACGGCGGAAGTTTTACCGTTAACTGTTGAAACGCCCAGTGTTAAAAGTACAGTAATACGCGTGGTTGCATAGTAGCACATGATATTGATTATTGATGCTTACGTGAGAAGTCACTCAGTTTTGTTTTATTAGTATTATTAATGTAATAAAATAGAAAAACTTTTTATATAAAACAGAATTCTTTTATAAAGTTATTCGTTTTATTAGACTATAAATATAATATATAATATTCTATTATATATAGTGTTTTGCATAGTAATATTTTTTTATATAAAACAGAATACTTTTATAAAGTTATTTGTTTTATTAGACAATAATTAGAATATATTATATTTTATTATACATAGTGTTGCATAGTGCCTGCATAGTATTTTGCATAGTAAAATCTTTTTATATAAAATAGAATACTTTTATAAAGTTATTTATTTTATTAGACAATAATTAAAATATATTATATTTTATTATGCATAGTGTTGCATAGTGCCTGAATAGTGTTTTGCATAGTAAAATCTTTTTATATAAAACAAAATACTTTTATAAAGTTATTCGTTTTATGAGATTATAAATAGAATATATTATATTTTATTTAAAAGATTTTTCTTTAAATATGGACTGTCAGATTAAAGTAAATCATTCTGGACCGTTCATGAGTTAGTTACTATGCAGTCCATTTTTCACAAGACTTTGGGGCTACTGAAGAAGGCGGGTCTCGAAGAGGCTTTGGGCACAGTCACATTGATCTATCCCATGTTAGTGAAATAATTCTATAGGAATGGTGTGTTTGAAAACGACACCATCACTACGAGAGTAAGGGAAGTGGAAATCAGACTGAAGACCGAAGACATCAACCTCGCCCTAGGTCTCAAAAATGAAGGGCATCCAGTCATAGATAGCGTAGACTTCCAAGAGGAACTTAGAAGAATGCATCACAAGAAACTCCCCTCTGTGAAAGGGTACAAGAAGAAGGAGTTCCCACAGAGGTATGAATTTCTAGCCGATATAGTTGGAAAATGTATATGCTGCAAGAGCTCAAGTCATGACTCTGAATGAAGTACAACTTAAGCTCATGACTGCCATGTGCTATGGAATACAACTCAACTATGGAGACCTATTGCTCGAGTGGATTGGTAAGTGCATCATCAACTCAAAGAATTCAAATAGCCCTCAAAAGATGCTCTACGTGCGATTCATAAGTATCATTCTACAGTCTGCTTTGGGTAACAAAATTGGAGATGAAGAAGGAGAAGCTATCAACCCAAATAGACGAATGACCCAAAAATTATTTGAAAATTAGAAGAGGAACCCAGCTGAGTATGTTCGCATGATGACCGAGTCCAGTGGAAGAACTGGTGATCTGAAGGAGTCAGGCCTTCCAGGAATTATGTCTGTTGTCAAGGAAATCGAAGAAGAAGGAGAAGCAAACAAAGAGAACCCTCTGTCCTTGTCAGAAAAAGCAAGGACAAGAGGAAACTTAAGGCTAGGATGGAAGAAGAACCCCAGGGATCCACAACTGATAAACCAACAGAGTCCTCTGACATTGAGACTCTAAGGATCCTGAGAAAGAAGCAACAATAGGCTGAGGTTGAAGAAGATAGAGATACCATATCTCAGCTGCTGGAGAAAAATAAAATCAGCCACAAACCCAAAAGACCTTCCGTCTCCTAAATCGTAGAGTCTCTACTGATCGTAGAGACTAGACCAGACACATCAGGAAAAGAAGTAGCTGCATCGAGCTTGTTGGCTGTTCAAGAAAGTTCTAAGGATGTGGCTCAGCCTAGAAAATCAAGGAGAAAGCTGGTCAAGAAATACATCCTTGAGAATGAAAAAGTGCTCAAGAAGGAAGCAAAGAGTGTAGTTGTCAAAGAAGAACTGTCCAGAGCAAGTCAAGAGGACAGTGCTCCAGCTGAGGGGGAGATCCCTGAAGTTCTCATGAATACACCAGCTGAGGGGGAGATGCCCGAAGCTCAAGAAGATGCTCCACTTGAGGGGGAGCTATTGATAGTACAAGAAGATGATTAAGTTGAGGGGGAAGCTCATGACATCTCCATGGCAGAAGAAGAGGTCCCTGCCAGAAATGAATAACCAGTGCAAGATCATCAAGAGGCCATTGAGATAATGGAATCCTCCAATGAGAACAGAGAAGAGGGAGATGATGATGACCTTGAGATCACTGGTGTGGGCAAAGATGGGTATAGAAGCTATCTCTACAATCAGATGTTCTCTTACCTACCCATGATGCCATATCATCAAGCCCAAATCCTAAACTCTTGGGATCACATGTTCTGGAGCTTCAAAGAGTAATTTGCCATCTCAGTACTAGCCAATGGATTCCCCGGAAGATTCACCTTTGCCAAGAAGTTACTTACCAATAACTCTTCCTCAAAGGATAAACCTGAGGTATTGTCTATCCCAACCCTCTTCAGAGTTAATCACTTACCATCATCCTCATTTAGGCATTTTTATGAATTCCCACGATGGTTAGAAGTGATACTTCATCCACTAAATCAATTTCTAGTTGCAGAATCCCAAAATTCTGTAACTGAGGAACCAAATGCAGTCAACTTTTTATTGCTCCCTCAAACTATCAACTCTACGATCACGGACTCTATCCCCATTGCAAAGTCTTCACCTCAAAGCATAGAGTCTCCAAACACACACATCCTGACCCAGGCCCCTCCATAAGATATTCCATCTTCCTCCTCAAATGAATATTTTAATCTTGATCTTGCCCTCTACTCCCTGCAAGATCAATCCTAGAAAACATTCCCTCCATTCAACAATCCTCAACCCAGTGATACACTCCCAAATATGCCCACGAAAGATGACTTGAAGGAAGCATCCAAGAACATGGTCAAGAACATAGAAGAAAGCCTAGAAACTCACTCAGACCTCACTCATCTCCGGCTGAATCAAATGATCACTGCTGCAAATAATCTCCTTGGCACTATGAACGCTGAGCTTATAAAGATGCTGAGGGAAATTATCCAAGAAATTCTTTAAAGCATGAAGGACAGAGATGAGATTCACTTTCAGATAGCCACCAAACAAAGAGAGGCTGTTCTTGAAATGCAAAAATCTCAAGAAAAACAAAATAATCTTATGCTGGAGAACATTATCAACCTGAAAGCTTCATTCAAAGAATTCCAGAAAGCTTATGTAAATCAGGAACAACAGACTTACATTGTTCTAACTGCCCTCCTAAATAAAGAAGCTAGATCTGAAGTCCTGATCAAGGAAAGTCGAGAGGACATTTCTCAAACATAAAGCCAACTCAACGAGCTTGTCCAAGGAGTAAATCGACTTTCTGCAGACATTCAAATCCTTGATGCTGACATAAAGGGGTAGAAAAAGGGAAAGGAGTTCAGGGAGGCCAGGGCAGAGGAAGAAGAGGTCAAGGAAGCCAAGAAAGGGGTAGAGGACAATTTCACGCTCAAGCGTCAAGAAGCCCTCCTGCAAGATAATTCCACCAAAGGACTCAACGATCTGATTAGTAGGAAGTCTTAATGGCTCAGCCATTAAGGAGTCAAGGGCTAGCCACTAGTTCTCACAATGTGACCACTACAAGCCTAAGAATGCCAATTAGAGATCCTGCATTCATGAATAGGCATGATCACAACCCCTTGATAAGTCCAAGTGAACTGGAAGAGTTAGCCAGAAGGGATGAAGCTAGCAGGAAAAGAAGGGATGAGGAGTATGCCAATCCTCAAAGAAAAAGATCAAAGAAATCGAGATAAGTAAAAGCTTAAATTCTTATTGATGTAAAGCTAAACTGTAATACTCTTCAATCATCAATAAATTCATGCTTATTCTCTAGAATTTTCAGCTGCTCACTGAAATACTAAGTCATGTTTAAATTTCCTACAAATGCATCTAGACACTAATAATCATGACAACAAATCTCATTGGTTATGTCAACATCAAATAGGGGGAGATTGTTGGGAGAATGCATATTATGATTTGATGTTTTAATGTATATGCTCATGATTATTTGTAAAGTCTTTCAATGAATACATGTACAAGGACTTAGTGATAAATCAAATCTGTTAGGTTGATCTAAGCTCTTAACATGTATCATTCTGTAATAGAATGTATAAATAGAAAGATCAAAGCTGTTAGGTTGATCTTGAGATGTAATAGATAGGCTTCGAAGAAATTGTAGTGTATCAATCTGATCAACATTGTAGAAGTCAAGGCAGAAATGTAGAGCATCAAATATCGTAGTGTGCCTGCCTTGAAGGGCCTCTTCGAAAATCGTAGAGTGGTCCCAACGTTTGCTGAGCCAACTCAACGATCGTATTGTGCTCTCAAAAATGTGGAGTTTAAAAGTCAACGATCGTAGTGTGCTCTCAGAAATGTAGAGTTTACAACTCAAGTAAGCAAAGATCGTAGTGTGCAAATACTTAAAGAGAAATCGTAGTGCTCTCGGCTGATAGCATAACACCAGGCACCAAGGCGATAAGTCACCACGATCTGAATCATAGAATACCATGATCTGTATCGTAGAGTATCATCTGTCTTGTGTCAGAAATGTCAAGCCTCATGATTTGTGTGGATACAGACTTTAACATATGAGTAATGGATTCTAAACGTTGCAGTACTCACCAGTCCCAAAGTCATAAGAAATATCCTTAGTATGCAACAAAGAAGCGTATTGAAGAAGCTAAGGAAAGTACCATGGGTAAGGGGGAAAACACCTTTTAAGGTGTTAGGTGAGAAAGCAGTTTGCTGTGTCAGTGGGTTAGAAAGCAATTCAGAAGATGTGCAGAAACGTCTCCATCAAAGATCAGAAAGGTCAAACGCATTTAATGCTTCAACGGATGGATCCAACGGATAGTTTTTGAAGATAACATATATGAAAATCAAGTAGATGAGAGTGAGGAGCAAGCATTGAACAAACAACGTGAAGAACTCTCAAAGCTCAACTCTACGATCTGAGAAATAGCAAAGCTTGCTCAGCTACTCAGTTCTATCGAACAAGTACTTAAACAACAGTTGAGTAGCAACCATCAAGAACTCAACATCTACCAATCAACTGAAGAAGAGTACCAAGTCTGCTGGACTTGAAGAGTTTAAGAGTGAACTAAGAAGTTCCTAGACTGCTGGTCTAGAAGGAATCTGTGTGATTCAGAAGTTGTAAAAGACATCCTTAGTGGATTTCCTACTCGAGGAGTAGAAGAGTGGACTAGGAGTTTTAAGTGCTCTGAACCACTTAAAACGATCGTGTCTTTTATGTTCATAATATAACTGCTATATCTGCCATAACTGCTATAATTGCCTCACTATCATAACTCCACTACTTTGTAAAGGAGATTAAAACAAACATTAATTCCGCAAAGTTTTAATCATCATCAACGAACAAGTTTAAAATGAAAAGATTTTTTAATATCTATTCAACCCCCCCCCCCTTCTAGATAACTTTTGTGCCAACTAGGAACTAACATATTCTTCTAAGCATTCTTGAATTTTACTCCACAAAGCAGTATCATGTTGACAATTGGGACATTATTGATTTCTAGATAAATTAAATTATAAATTTTTACAAATTTATCCTTGAACTTGTTTTATTGAATTGTTATATCATTGTCATCATCCTCATGTTTATAATATGTTGAGAGTCATCTGTGACCTGTAGTGCATAGATGGACTTGGTATGATTATGACCAGGGATTATTCGGTATAATCATGACCGTAATGTTACAAATGATGTAGTAAAAGTCCTCCTTGGCTGTAATGCATTGATGGACAATTGTTGACATGATCATGACCATTGATGAATACACGAATATCCTTGGCCCGTAGTGCATGGATAATTTATGGTCGTGATACTAATGAATATCCTTGGCCGTAGTACAGGGATGATGTGGTTTATTTATTAAGCTGAGTCTCAGCGATAAAAGTGATGAAAAACCTTTTAAATCATAGAAGATAGTAGATTTTATTCTCTATTTGACTCTTCTAATGGATTGCTTGTTCTGCTACAGTTAAACTTGATGTTTATTATATTTTATCAGTTTAACACTGTTGAAGGCTAATGATAATTTATTTTGCAATATCTTAGTCATAATATTTCTTACTGGGCTAGTTATGCTCACCCTTTCTTTCACAGTTCTCTTCAGGAAATGAGAACGTAGACGAGACTAGTCGGGGAACAGAGTAACGGTCCAGATGATAACATTAGTAGTTCTCACTATTCTGTTAAATAGTGTGACAATAAATATAATGAGGACTCCATTGAGTGTGGATATTGTCTAGATGATAATATTCTTATTAAAACTCTTAGATTATGTTTTGCCATATTTTACACGACTGTTGTATAATTAAGTTGTATTTGAATTTTGTTCCATGTATTTGGCGACTCAAGATGGGTGATGTATACCTATTTTGGGGGCGTCACAGTTGGTATCAAAGCTTAGGGATATGATCCCTGACTGAGATGTGAGACAAGAACTAGGAGAGGAGGGACGGGGAATTCCTTCGCTAGTATGACCTACCTAAGTTTATTTGGTATTTATTTGGTCGGTCAGAGTATAGGGATAATATGTGACATGTCAATTAACCCTTGTTTTGTGGCAGTATTTGAAAATGACATCTGAGAATGTTGAGAATATCAATGGAGCACAGGAGACCGTTGAGTCTCCACAGATCAATAATCAGGATAATGTGCATCAGGAAGACGACAATCCTCATACAAACAACAACACTGACCAAATGATTAATGATAGAATATTCAGAGGCTTTATGCAATTCATGCAACATCAGGAGAGAGCGGCTCCTGTCCAAAATGTAGGTGGAAACATTGGAAACTCTCGGACGGTCACCGCTAAACAGTTCAAAGAGCTTGGACCACCTGAGTTTATTGGAGAGCCAAAACCACTTAAGGCGGAAGCGTGGATAAAGCAGATCACCAAGATATTTGATGTTTTGGGATGCTCTGAGGAGCAAAAGGTTCCATTTTCCACCTTTATGTTGGGAGGAGAGGCAGATTACTGATGGGAATTGGTAAAACGTACTCAATTTGCCGCACTGAAGATGTGTTGGGAGAAGTTCTAAGAACTATTCAACGACAAGTACTTTTTCGAAAGTGTTCGTCACATGAAAGAGGTAGAGTTCATCAAGTTAGAGCAGAACAATATGACCGTGTCACATTATGAAGCTAAGTTTGCCGAGTTGTCTTTGTTTGCATCTCACTTGGTTGTTAATGAGGAGAGAATAACGCAGATGTTTCTAAGAGGTTTGAAACTCGAGATACGTCAATACTTAATTACTCATAAACTGTGTTTGTATTCAGATGTTGTTAATAGGGCTCAGTTATTAGTGCACGATAACGAGTCATCTCAACCAAGAGAAAGCAGCCGACAAAATGATAATACAAGTGGTAGCAGTCATCGAAGCGGTGACAACAAACGTGGGGGGAATCACCATGCCCGAAATGGTAACCACTTCGGTGGTAATCATGGCCAAGATAGTAAAAATGGATATTTTAAGAAAAGGAGATTTAACAATGATGGAAAGACGTCAGCACCAGCACCCGTTATTAAGGAAGGAGAACGACCACCTATCATATGCTTCAAATGCGGAGGGGAGGGACATATCAGTCCAAACTGCGTGATGCAGTCCAAAGCATGTTATAATTATGGAAGAGAAGGTCACCTAGCCCGATTTTATCGTGCACCAAAGACAAGTCCAGCTGGGATGGAGGCACGAAAGGCCGTCCCAAAAAAGTCAAAGTCGGTAGTTCAAGGGAGAGCGTTTGTCGTAACCTCCCAGAAAGCAAGGAACCTGAACGAGGTCATCACGGGTAAGCTTATCATAAACTCTAGCAAAGTCTATACCTTATTTGATACCGATTCTACCTATTCTTTATTTTCTCCTACTTGCGTTCAACGTTTAAATTTGACTCCGGAGAAATTAGACTTTGACTTATCTGTTGAAACTCTGTTGGGAAAAACCTTCATTACATCCACTGTTTATAAGTCTTGTTTGGTTCAAATCGGTACCCTCACATTACCTGTCGATCTTATTTCATTGAAAATACTTGCATTTGACGTGATTCTAGGGATTGATTGGTTAACTACTCATCATGCTAAAATTGATTATTTTGGTAAGGTTGTTAGCTTTCATATTCCTAATCAACCTATTATGCGAATTCAAGTGACCAACAATTAAAATCAATCACGGTCATCTCAAGCCATAAAGCTATTCGTTTATTGAAAAACGGATGTCAAGCTTTCTTAGCTCATGTCACAGATTTAAACAAAATATGTCAGATTTGAAAGATATTTCTATTGTTAATAAATTTCCTGACGTATTCCCTGAAGAACTTCTTGGCCTACCCCCAGAGCGTGAAATTGCATTTTTTATCTACCTTGAAACCGGTACAAAACCCATTTCCAAAGCCCCATATCGAATGGCTCCTATTGAACTTCAGGAGTTAAAGACCCAATTGCAGGAATTGTTAGACATAGATTTCATTCGTCCTAGTACGTCTCCTTGGGGTGCTCCTATTCTATTCGTGAAGAAGAAAGATGGAAGTATGCGACTTTGTATTGATTATCGGGAGTTGAATCATGTCACCATCAAAAATAAGTACTCGTTGCCTCGCATTGATGACCTGTTTGACCAGTTACAAGGCGCCAAATTCTTTTTAAAGATTGATCTTCGTTCCGGATATCATCAGTTGAAGATTAAAACTGATGACATTCTAAAGACTGCTTTCAAAATTCGGTACGAAAATTATGAATTCATAGTCATGTCTTTTAGATTGACTAATGCTCCTGTTGCCTTCATGGATATGATGAACCGAGTATTCAAGGAATATTTGGATCACTTTGTGGTCGTCTTTATTGATGACATCCTCATATACTCCAAAACCCGTGAAGACCATGAGCAACACTTGAGGCTGATACTCCAAAAGCTTCGTGAAAACAAGCTATATGCCAAGTTGAAGAAATGTGAGTTCTGGCTTGATGAAGTTGCATTCCTTGGGCACGTGATATCAAATCACGGGATATCTGTTGACCCGACAAAGATTGAAGCAATTCAAAGCTAGGAGCAACCTAAATTAGTGACCGAAGTACGTTGCTTTCTCGGCTTAGCTGATTATTATCGGAGATTCGTAGAAGGGTTTTCTCGAATCACTACTCCATTAATTCTGCTGACTCAAAAAGATACAAAATTCGGTTGGAGCGAGGAATGTGAGAAGAGTTGTCAAGAACTCAAGAGGAGACTCATTTCAGCATCTGTTCTGACAATACCATTTGGCTCGGAGGGATTTGTCATCTACAATGATGGTTCAGGCAAAGGGTTATGATGTGTTCTCATGCAACATGGGAAAGTCATAGCCTATCCCTCACGACAACTCAAATAATATGAGAGGAATTATCCTACTCATGATCTAGAGTTGGCGGCAGTCATTTTTGCGCTTAAGATTTGGAGGCATTACCTATATGGAGAGAAGGTGGAGATCTATACGGATCATAAAAGCCTCAAATATTTCTTCACTTAAAAGGAACTTAACATGCGGCAACGACGATGGCTTGAGTTATTGAAAGATTACGATCATACCATTCAATACCATTCTGGAAAAGCGAACGTAGTAGCTGATGCATTGAGTAGAAGATCATATGCGGGTACGAGTGCATTATTGTCAACGCAAAGACCCATTTTATATGACTTACAAAGGATGGAGATAGAGTTAAAGACTCCAGGGACCCATGTGATGATGGCAAATATATGAGTAGAACCAACTTTAATCGATAAAGTTAAAGCTGCTCAAGCTACAGACCTGGAACTGATGCGTATGAGGAAGATATTGCAAGAAGGTGCTATGCCAGAAACAAGAATCGATGAAGAAGGAATACTTCGAGTCAACTCCAGACTTTGTGTTCCTAACAACCTTGATTTAAAGTATAAAATAATGATGGAGGCGCACAACACACCGTTTGCGATCCATCCAGGGAGTACCAAAATGTATCGTGATCTCCGACATATATTTTGGTGGAGCAATATAAAGATAGAGATAGCGGAGTTTATCTCAAGGTGTTTAACTTGTCAACGAGTCAAGGCGGAGCATCAAGTACCAAAAGGTCCATTACAACTACTTAAAATTTTAGAATGGAAGTGGGAGCACATTACCATGGATTTCGTTACTGGTCTTTCCAAGGTTTCTCAAGGCATAGATGCAATTTGGGTCATTGTTGATAGATTGACCATGTCTGCTCATTTCCTACCTATACGAGAAAATTATACACTTGAACGTCTTGCTCGTATGTACATAAACGAGATTGTAAGACTGCATAGTATGCTTGTATCCATAGTTTCTGATCGAGTCCCAAGATTCACTTCAAGATTTTGGGTTAGTTTGCAAAAAGCTATGGGCACGGATTTACGATTTAGTTCTGCATATCATCCTCAAAAGGACGGGCAGTCAGAGGGGACTATTCAAACTCTTGAAGATTTATTAAGACTCTATGTCCTTGACTTCAAAAGAAGTTGGGACAAATTCTTACCAATGGTGGAGTTTTCCTATAACAACAGTTATCAAGCAAGTATTGGCATGGCTCCATTTGAGGCGTTGCATGGAAGAAAGTATCGTTCTCCAGTATGCTGGGATGAGGTGGGTGAAGCAAAGTTGTTGGGACCAGAGTTGGTACGTATGACTACAAAAAAAATTTAAACGATCCGACAACGTATAAAAACCTCACAAGATCGACAAAAGAGTTATGCTGATCTTCATCGAAAGGACGTGGAATTCAATATTGGAGATCATGTGTTGTTACGTGTTGCTCCATAGAAAGGAGTTACGAGATTTGGAAAGAGAGGAAAGCTCAATCCTCGATTCATTGGCCCATTTATAATCCTCGATTGAGTAGGAACTGTGGCCTATAGACTCGCCTTACTGCCAAGTGTGTCTCGTGTTCATAACGTTTTTCACATATCTATGTTACGTAAATATGTGAAAGACTCGAACCACATTATTGAATTAGAACCAGACGAGATAAAGGAAGCTTTAAAGTATGAAGAGTTACCTGTTAAAATCTTGGATAAGAAGGATCATATTCTACGCTCTAAAGTTATACCTCAAGTCAATGTTTTGTGGAGATACCACGATGTTGAGAAAATGACCTGGGAGTTAGAATATGAAATGAAATCAAGGTATCCTTACCTCATCGATATACCAGGTACGTACCCTAATTTCGAGGACGAAATTTCATATGAAGGAGAGGTTGTAAGACCCCAACTTTTATGAATAAAAAATAATTTTTTTGAAATATATTTTTGAATATTATGGTGTGGATTTGATATAATGTTATAGTTGTGGGTAATATTTACAAATTTTACAAAGTAAGCAAGTGGTTATATAATATTCGATTGGTCGGGGAATATTCGTTTTAACAGGGAATATTCGTACGATGGCACAATCATTGGTGGACCCCACAACGAAAGTATTGTCGTAGTTAGAAAATGACATAATTATCTTTTTATAAAATATTGAACTACCCGGTAGTAAAAGTACAATAATACGCGTGGTTGCATAGTAGCACACGGTATTGATTATTGATGCTTACGTGAGAAGTCACTCAGTTATACTCAATTATTGCTACAGTAATTGCTGCATCATATCTCTCATATTATTGATTCAATTATTGTCACAGTATCATCTGAATAATATTTATTATTATTAAATCAATAATTGAGACGACAAAGTTATTCATATTATTATTTGCAATATTGACAATGTCTAGAAGTTCTGTCAAGGAGAGGTTTGGTCACGTAATTGCGCGCCAATAAGGAGAAATTCATATCGGAAAGCCCCCTCTTTCCTGGGAACAACCTGGTTGTTAAATATTATGAGTTATAATATTAATGATGAATAAGTTGTGTTGATTAAAGATGAAATTGATAGTTCCATTGTGTTGAGATTATTAGTGTTAGTGGAAATCGACATTTATTTCGATAATAATTGATGTTTGGAGGTTATATTGACCAATCGGGTAATTGATCGGATAAATGAGCAATTAAGTGCTATTATTTCACATGCTTATAACTATTTGTTCACATGTATGTACTATTGATTCACATTCATGTACTATTAGGGGAGGTGGTGCAAGATTGATAATACTTGCATGACTAAATTAAAAATTGAGGTATAGTTGAAGGTACTATATTGTAATTAGTTTTTTCACATGATTATACTATTGAGTCACATGAATTAACTATTAATTCACATTATTTACTATTAGGGGAGGTGATGCAAGTTTGATAATACTTGCAGGACTAAATTAAAAATAAAGAAAAAGAGGAAGGTATTATACTGTAATATTTCGAGCCCCAAAACGAGCAATTATCAAAACTATATTTTCCTATAAATAGAAGCTCATTCTTCTTTCATTTCTCACTAATTCACTAAAGCTATAGAGCAATTATTATAGAGAGAAAGAAGAAGAGAAGTCTGCTACCTCACTATTCCAGTATCCAGTTTTCTTCTAAAGTAAGGGGTATTATTCTTTCGTATTCATGAAGAGAGTTATTTTCTTTCAATACTCATAAGGGTTGTTATTTAATTTTTTATTATTATGTTAGAAAAACCTATCTATGCGAAGTACCACATACATGGTGAAATTCTCCTGTTATTCTATTCTTTATTATTCTGTTGGAATAACCTGTCTGTGCGTTCTATCGCATGCCTGGTGAATTATGTTGTTATTCCATTCTTTATTATTCTATTGGAACATCCTGTCTGTGCGAACTGCGCATGACCTGGTTCAATTCTTTATTATTCTATTGGAACATCCTGTCTGTGCGGATTACGCATGACCTGGTTCCATTCTTTATTATTCTGTTAGAATATCCTGTCTGTGCGGATTACGCATGACCTGATTCCATTCTTTATTATTCTATTGAAATAACCTGTCTGTACGGATTACACACGCCTGGTGAATTCTTCTGTTATTCCATTCTTTATTATTCTGTTGGAATAATCTATCTACGTGGATTACCGCATGATAGCAAAAAAAACCATTTACGGTTTCATTTATTCTATTATACTCAGTCGATTAAAGTTTTGGCTTCTATACTCCATGAAATTAGTAGAATATCCTTGATATTTGCGCTTCATCCAGTATCTTTTCATGGAAATATTCTTCTAATCATTCTTGAATTTTACTCCACAAAGCAGTATCATGTTGACAATTGGGACATTATTGATTTCTGGATAAATTAAATTATAAATCTTTAGAAATTTATCCTTGAACTTGTTTTATTGAATTCTTATATCATTGTCATCATCCTCATGTTTATAATATGTTGAAAGTTATCTGTGGCCTGTAGTGCATAGATGGACTTGGTATGATTATGACCATGGATTATTCGATATAATCATGACCGTAATGTTACAAATGATGTAGTAAAAGTCCCCCTTGGCCGTATTGCATTGACGGACAGTTGTTGGCATGATCATGACCATTGATGAATACACGAATATCCTTGGCCCGTAATGCATGGATAATTTGTGGTCGTGATACTAATGAATATCCTTGGCCGTAGTGCAGGGATGATGTGGTTTATTTATTAAGCTGAGTCTCAGTGATAAAAGTGATGAAAAACCTTTTAAATCATAGAAGATAGTAGATTTTATTCTCTACTTGACTCTTCTAATGGATTGCTTATTCCGCTGCTGTTAAACTTGATGTTTATTATATTTTATCAGTTTAACACTGTTGAAGGCTAATGATAATTTATTCTGCATTATCTTAGTCATAATATTTCTTACTGGGCTAGTTGAGCTCACCCTTTCTTTCACAGTTTTTTTCAGGAAATGAGAACATAGCCGGGACTAGTCGGGGAACAGAGTGACTGTCCAGATGATAACATTAGTAGTTCTCATTATTCTGTTAAATAGTGTGACAATAAATGTAATGAGGACTCCATTGAGTGCGGATATTATCTAGATGACAATATTCTTATTAAAACTCTTATATTATGTTTTGTCGTATTTTACATGACTGTTGTATAATTAAGTTGTATTTAAATTTTGTACCATGTATTTGGCGACTCAAGATGGGTGATGTATACCTATTTTGGGGGCGTCACAGTTGGTATCAAAGCTTAGGGATATGATCCCTGGCTGAGATGTGAGACAAGAACTAGGAGGGGAGGGACGGGGAATTCCTTCGCTAGTATGACCTACCAAAGTTTATTTGGTATTTATATGGTCGTTCAGAGTATAGGGATAATATGTGACATGTCAATTAACCTTTGTTTTGTGGCAGTATTTGAAAATGATATCCAAGAATGTTGAGAATAGCAATGGAGCACAGGAGACCGTTGAGTCTCCATAGATTATGTTTTGTCGTATTTTACACGAGTATTGTAAGACTCCAACTTTTTAATGAATAAAAATCAAATTTTCTCTATTTATTATTGTGAATAATAAGGTGTTAAATTGATATAATATTTTGGTTATGGGTGAAATGTGCAAATTTTGCAAAATAAGCAAGTGGTTATAAAATATTCATTTTTGTTGGGGAATATTCGTTTGGTGGTGGAATATTCTTTCTGTCGGGGAATATTCGTACAACGGTGCAGCTATTTGTGGGCCCAATAATGGAAAACGGTTGGATAAAGAGAACGACAAGTTTGAGTTTTTATAAATAACGGCGTAGTTATTGCCGTTAAACACTGTTGGAATACCCGGTGATTAAAATACAGTAATACACGTGGTTGCACAGTAGCACACGATATTGCACAGTATTTTTGAATTATTGATTCTTATGTAAGAAGGCACTACTCAATAATTGTTGCAGTAATTACTGTTCAATATTTTATTTTATTGATTCAATAATTGATACGTTGATATTTTTTATTATTGTTGTTTAAATAATTGTCACTGCACAGTATTTCCCATTATCAGATCAATAATTCATATTATTTGAATAATATTATTATATAATCCCTCCGTCCCATAGTTATAAGCTGATTTTTTTGGCACATAGTTTAAGAAAATTAGTTAAGTGACAATTTTTAACATAAATTTTCCACATATACCCCTTAATATGGAATTAATAAATAAGTTAATTACTCCTTACTTATCATATTGGAACTCTCAACTTCATTGATTGACATGTACTGACCATTAAAATCCATAACCATAGAAATTTAACCAAAGAGAATACAACAACATTAAATGTGATGATAAAAATAATGACATTGAATGTTATTTTTTCAAAAAAGAGTAATGGTTGAATATTTATTATAAGGGCATAAAAGTAAAACAATGAACCAACTAAATTTTATAAATAGTAAGTAGC